>JAREIK010015034.1:5000-50000 GCA_029783825.1 Sapria himalayana | reverse complement strand
CCTTATCTCTCTCTCTCGCTCTCCTTATCCTTTAAACATTAAATTTCTTTTTTTTTTGCTTTCCTTTATCTTGCATTATGGCATTTTGTACCCTTTATCTAGTATAACTGTGATATCTATTAATCTTTATCATGCTAAAAATTACTTTATCTATTAATGTAGATTCTGCAAATGCATTGCATTGATATTCATGATATTTAATTTTTAAATATTCCTCTGTGAGTTATTTTATTTAATTATTTATATATTTTGAGGTACAAGAATGTTTTATTCAAAATAATGATTGGGCATTATTTTGTGTAAGTAAAATAGGGCAAAATGAGCTCAGATAGTCATTGGATGTACAGAAGGGTTATTAATGGATTTTTGAATAAATATTTTTTGTCCAAGCTTGAAACTTTCATTAATTTTACATGTAGTCAATCGAGATTAATAGATGGAGAAAAATTAAGTGTCCATGTAATCATCGCATGTGTCAGAATATCACTATTCGTGGTGCAAACACTATAAGATTTCATTTGGGTAAATATGGCTTTGTGCCAAATTATTTTGTTTGGATTTATCATGGAGAAAGTACAATGGCTCTGAATATTGACCAAAATGAGGATATTGAATCATTTTCTTGTGGTGAAGAATCATCAAACACATACTATATAATGATCACGGAAGCTACTGGTGCTGACTTCAATTTAGATTACATGGATGAACCACCTAATCCTGAAGCTCATAAATTTTATGAAATACTTAAAGCTACAGTTAAAAAGTTATAGCATGGTTGTAAAACACAATCGCAATTGTCACTTGTGACTTAACTAATGAGCATCACGTTAGAAAATCATATGTCTGAGAAATTATTTGATCAAGTGACCGAACTGATGAAAAAGATTATTCCGGACAATTATTTGATCACTAACAATTTTTACAACACTAAAAATTTACTATGAGGAATGGGTCTACTAGTGGAAATAATTGATTGTTGTTTAAATGGATGCATGTTATATTAGGGTGGTGATAGTAATTTAATTAGCTGTAAATTTTGTGATCATCCTCGATTTAGGAAGGCACCTCATGTTATAGATACGCGACAAAAATTGAAGGTTATCTTTAAGAAGATGTATTATTTTCCATTAATTCCTCGATTACAAAGACTATATGCATCAAATGCTACAACAAATGATATGAGGTGGCATTCTGAGCATGAGGTTGAAGGAGGGGTGATGCGTTATCCATCAGATTCACCTACTTGGAAGCATTTTAATTATATACATCTAGATTTTGTAGCAGAAAGTCAAAATGTGAGATTGTGTCTCTACACTGATGGATTTCAACCATTTAGGAAATCTAGATAAAATTATTCAACATGGCCAGTGATAGTGACACCTTATAACTTGTCTCCATAGTTGTGTATGAAGTAGCAATATATATTTTTGTCAATATTGGTTCGAGGGCCAAAAAATCCGAATGACATGCTGGATGTTTTCTTATAGCCTTTTATTGCAAAGTTAAATCATTTATGAGATGTTGGCATGAATACATATGATATCTTAAAGAAACAAAATTTTATTATGCGGCAGCCCTTATGTGGATAGTAAGTGACTTTTTTACATATTTAATGTTGTCTGGATGGAGTACTACAGGATGATTCACATGCCCATATTGCATGAAAAATTCTTATGCATTTACTCTCAAATTTAGTGGTAAACAGTCATAGTTTGATAATCATCGTATGTTTCTACCTAGGAATCATCCATTTCGAAGAAATAGAACTGCATTTCGAAAAATAAAACTATGATGACATGTGCACCAGTAGTTTGTTCAAGAGATGATATTATGAAAGAGATTCAGAGTTTTAGTTTGAAGAAGGTAACTGAAAAAGAAGCTACTGGAAGTAATGGACGAATAGGAAAATTATTTGGCTAGAGGAAACATAGTATATTTTGGGACTTGCCCTATTGGAAGTCCAATTTAATTCATCATAACGTAGATCTAATGCTTATTGAAAAAAATATTTTTGACAATGTTTTCAACACTATCCTTGATGTAGATGGAAAAACAAAAAATACTTTAAAATCAAGGCAAGAGCTGAATGATTACCATTAGCATCCTGAATTGAAACTTAATAAGGAAATAGGAAATTTCCTTAAAGCTTGCTACACACTTGATAAGAAGGCAAGACAGATATTGTGTGAATAGGTTAAAAATTTGGAATTCTTTGATGAATATTTGTCAAATATGGGTAGATACGTGGATATGAAGAATCGTAAGTTATTAGGAATGAAAAATAATGACTGTCATGTATTTATGCAGAGATTAATACCAATTACATTCTATGAATTACTTCCACTAAGTGTTTAGAATGTCCTTAGAGAACTTAGTTTATTTTTTAAATAGCTAATTGCAACCACAATCAAAATAGATGATATGGTGAGGCTAGAGAATGACATTCCACTTATTATTTGTAAACTTGAACGGATATTCCAACAGAGATTTTTTTTTTGACTCAATGGAGCATTTACCGGCCCATTTGGTATATGAAGCAAGGATTTTAGGGCTAGTGCAATCAAAGTGGATGTTTCCTTTTGAGAGGTAAATACATATAATTTACTGTGTTTTATTATTTCGTACATTAAGTAATATTGTAATTTAATCTAATTGAAACCTAACATTGTGGTTCTAGGTATCTTCATAAAGTTGAAATTGAATATTAGAAACAAGGAAAAAGTTGAAGGTTCAATTTGCAATGCATATTTAGTAGAAGAAGCATCATCATTTTATTCTTATTATTTTGAGGATCATGTCAACACAAAGAATAAAAATGTGACACAGAATTATGAAGGTCCTGTGATGGTAGAAGATGATTCTGTGGATAGACTATCTATCTTCAAGCACCCTGGAAGAGCATTTGGAAGGGCAATGAAAATATATATGACCGATGAAGAGTACAAAGCAACCTGAAGCTATGTTTTACTTAATTATGAGGAGGTTGCACCATATATTGAGTATGTATACCCAAAATGGGTGTAGGTTTAATCATAGTTTAATTTTATCATTAATAGGAATTTTTAAAAATTGATATATAATTTTTTCTCACTTTTTGTATGTGTAGTACTTATGTTGAGCAGTTAAAATATAGGCATCCAGCAATTTCCAGCAATGATGTCGATTATATGCTAGAAATTGAATTTGCAAATTGGTTAACAAATTATGTGAGAATTATTAAGTTTTATATTTTTGAATTATTTAATTTATTAGTATCTTTTATTTGTTAATATTATTTTTTTAATTTATGTCACAGGCAATTGATCCTTCAAATGGAAATTAAAATATTTTCATTCAGAATCTAAGTAAAAGCTCGGTTATATATATGCCAACATATCTTGGGTATTTTATTAATGGATATAAATTTCACACAATCGGGCACGGTTCTTCTAAAATAATTATGAATAGTAGTGTATGGATTAAAGGCTCGGGTTATAGTGAAGATAAGATTGATTGGTCAACTCAAAGAAGATATTGAGTTGGAGTATCCCAGACTTGAAAATAATAGGATTGTATTATTTAAGTGCGAGTGGTTTGATCCTACACGAAATGTGGACACAAAGATTCATTCGGATTATAAGCTAGTAGATGTTAACCATAAACGTAGATATAATCGATATGAGCCATTTTTTATGGCAGTTCAAGTTGCTTAGGTATATTATTGTTCATATCCAAGTTTATCTCATGATAAGAGAGATTGGTGGGCAATTTGCAAAATCAAAGCTCGATCAAAATTTGAAGTACCAACATCGCAACAAATAAGTGTAGACTTAGAAATTGTACCGGCATTCCAGGAAGATGACATAAAAATATTGAGCCTGTGAATGTAGATGAAGATCCAGAACATTTAATTGACTCAAATGGTGGTACAATAGAAATTGAAGATGATCAATTTCTATCTGAAGATGAGTTCGAACTTCTATCAGAATCAGACGAAATATCAGAAGATCCATTGGTGGATGACAGTGATGCCAATAATAAAATTGTAATAATTTTATTATAAATTTAAACTATCAAAAACTTTTTATATTTTGTTGAAATCTATTGGTGTGTTTTATTCGAAAATGCATGCTTGTTCATCATATCTCTATTTTTTGTTCTATGTCTTATTTTGTATAGTAGATGGCGCCTAAAGGACATGACCATGGTAGATGTGTACGTAGACACACAAATGAACCAAATTCATCTAGTGTGTTACATCATGTTGTAGAATCATTACCTTCTCATAGCCACCATATACACTTTAACATCATAATCACCATCTCCATTTCTATTTCCATCACCATCATTGAGACCTCTACTAACACCTTTATTAGATGTAAGCCCACCACCCATTGTGTTTCCTGAACACACTTTTGATCCGTCTCTATCTTCTACCCCACATTTTCCACCGATTGTTCCCCCATTTACAATACCAACGACATCATCAAATGTTGTGCCTTCCTCTGTAGTCAGTGCAAAGTTAGAAATTGAGATTTTGGAAGAGAGTTAATAGAAATATGTAAAAAAGACATGATAAAAAAATTTTGATGTTACGGTTAGTGGTTTTTTTTATTTTGTTATGCTTTCCTTATTTTCAATGTTATTTATTTATTTGTATAGTTTTATTCCATCTCACAACTGTTGGACTATACTTACAAAGTCTTTCAAGAAAATGAATGATTGTAAAGCTTTCTCTTGGAAGAAAGTTTCTGAATCGACAAAAAAGTCATATTTTAATGAATTTTAGGTAAAAATAACAAAACAAAAGTATTGAAAAATAATTATCTAATTACTTAACTTTTATGTTAGTTATTATTCAAGCAGTAAATAATTATGTCTTGTTGGTAATATAAATTCTTTTTTCATTTCTCTATTTATAGAATCGGTGCACATGGGCACCCAAATTTGATGGAATGATAGAGTTATTATGGGAGATCAAAATTGCTCAACGGTATTTTGATTTTGTCTATAAATTAAAGAAAATGAAAGAAAAGCATGATTTTATATCCGAGGAAGACTGGCCCGAGTGGCTTAATTATTAGGAGGAGTCAAATGTGAAGAAAAAATCAGATATTGCCAACAAAAATCGACGAAGTGAGGTAGCTGGAATAGGTACAGAAATATGTCGACATACTAGAGGATCAAAGTCGAGCATTGAGCATCCTCGAGAATTGGTACAAATTTAAAATTCTAAACATTTCTATATTTAGTGGTTGTCCTAATAGTCCAATAAATAAAATCTCAGCATGGTTTTATTAATTTTGTTAGAATTTTTTATCATTTGTTTTTGTATGACTTAATAAAAACATATTCTAGGCTGGAGAATTGGGTCGAGATCTAAATTTTTATGAGATTTTCAGGAAGATGCATGTAAAGAAAGTGGATGTCCAGTATATCGACAACAAGTCTCAGATGATTAATGTAAGAAATTATTATATTAATTAGATTTTATAAAACTTTAGTACATTATGAAAGTTGTTTTGAATACAAATATTTTATTTTATTTTTTGTATAACTAGAATAGTTTTTTTCTTTATTTTATCTCAGGACCTATTGGAAGAACGTGTGATAGTTGCTCATCAACAAGTTGAGGGTTCTATGGATCTTCAACCAATTGACTATGATCCTATTTATTTGGAGATAATAGAAGGTCGAAAGAAGTAGTGAGCGTATGAAATCAACTATAAGGGAGTGGCATTTTGTTGTAGCAGTCATGATTCTAATTCAACTGTCTCAGCAATGGTGGATGAGGCGGTCGAACAACAAGCACTGGAAACAAATTAATGTATTTTAGTTATGGAGACCAAAATGAAAAATAAGGATGAGGAAATATCTAATTTGAAGGAGCAAATATATGAAATTAAAGAACAGAAGGAAGAGCAGTATACTAATTTGATGGAAGAAATGCAAGAAATTAAAGAATTGAACAATGAGATTAAAGAAATAAAAAAAATCATAATGTAACAGCAGTTATTCTATATGGAGTCACAGTTAGCAGCATTAGCACAACACATAGCATTTCTAGATCTAGCTGCGAATCCTCACAGGAGAGGCTAGCATTCCCTACAAATTATGAGGATGATTGAGTATGAGAATTATTTCTGAACTGTTATTTATTTTTGTCTATATGTAGCAAATAATTATGATATTTTTTTGCAGGTTTCAATTTTTTTTATAGTTTTATTCTTTGCTTTTCTGATTAACCTAATTATGAATCTTTGTTGGACACATTATGTGAGAAAGAAGAAAAAATTCTGATTCAAAGCATTCAGACATTACCACCATCCTTCCAATGCATGGGTCCCATATTTACCGATTTCAGCTTTATCAAAAAGATGGCTAGCTTATCTTATCTTTATTATTCTAAAAACATTTTATTTTTTTCCTCTCTTTATTTCTAAACATAATAGCTAGACATCTTTTGAATTTTTATTGAAGCTATATGGTAATCAACTTTAATTTGTGTTTGTTCATGTCAATAATATTTGTTTTTATATATTTGTGAATATGTTTTTGTGTCTCTGAATTTTTTGGGTAGAGTTTAAGCCTATTATAAGAATGTAAAAGCCTATTTTCAGCAGTGATAGTGGTGGCAGTGGGGACCACGGCATCACTGTCGTCGTGGTGGCAGCACTAGAAGTAGTGGTAGTAGCAGAAAAGGCGACATCATTAGCAGTAGTGGCAGTAGCAGCAACAGTGGCATCAACAGTAATAGTGACAGCTGTGGCAGTAGTGTAGTAGCAGTGGCATTGGCGGGGGTGGCAGCGGCAGCACCTATAGCTGCGATAGTAGCAGCGGCAGCAGTGGCTGCAGCAGCGGCGGTAGCAACGGCAATAGCGGTAGCGACAGCAGTGGCAGCGGCAATGACAGTGGCAACTAGAGCAGCGGCGGCGGCGGCGACTGCATTAGACGTAGCTGTGATAGCATCAGTGGTATTGGCAATGATAGTGGCAACGGAAGTAGCAGCATGAGCGGTAGTGAGAGATGCAGCAACAACACGAAATGAGGTATATACATACAAATAAAGTCAGTATATACGTATATATAATACTGTAGTATTTTATGTACATATATATAGAGTATATTTGTACTCTGTTTATATGTACACATAATACTACTGTTTTTATGTACATATACTACAGTAAAATACGTACGAGTTAAATGCTAGTATATATTTACATATATAGTGCAAAATTATATATGTATTAAATCATAACTTTTTTTTAATTTGACTGAGTGATTTAATTTTCTTACAAATATGATACCGCATTGTTCCTCATACAAAGCTTTTATAAGTGATAGGATTTTTCACTAGAAAATATGTGCCGTGAATCAGACAGCTTTGTCGCTGTAGAATAATGATGATCAAAGGAACAGAGGGAGAGAGAAATATCAATGAATTGATATATTATACTTTATGCACTGTCGATAGATACATTGATGAATAAAAAGTAATAAAATTTTGTTATTTTTTTTCAATTATGTAAAATATTAAATTAGAATAAGATATTAAATGATTTTATTTTTTTGTTTATTATAAATTATTTATAGTTTCAATTTTTATTCAATTTAATATAAAAATATTAAATTATTTAATTAATAAATTTTAAAATAAATTAAATACTGAAATTATTTTTGAAATTAAAATAGCTAGAGAAAAATCCCATGATAAAATAGCAAAGGTATAATCCCTTTCTAATTTAGCAAGGGAATTTTCAAAAGCTAATTTAGCTAGGGGAATCTTAAAATTAACAACGAATTTTCTAGCGCTAAATTTATTTAGCTAGGGACTATTTTCGCCTCTAAATTTATCGACCTGCACTTTAGCTTTGGAATCTTTTGTCGTTATTTTTATATAGCGACCGAAAATCTCAATTAACTTGCTAATATAGCTAGGGAATTTGCCTTTTCTAGAAATAGCTTTTTCCTTCGCTAATTTTTTAGCTATGGACACATTCAGTCGCTAAATTTTAGCAAGAAGCACTTTAGATAGGGAACCTATCCATCGGTAATACGTCGCTATATCCTGTTTAGCGATGGAAAATGGCCATTTAGCTAGGGCATCGTCCCTAGCTAAATATGATTTTTCTTGTAGTGAGAAGAATTAGAAGAATAAAAAAAATAAGAAGAAAAAGACGAAAAAGAGGAATAAGATGAATAAGAGGAATAAGAAGAATACGAAGAATAAGAAGTCTAAGAAAAATAAGAAGAATAAGAAAAATAAGAAGAATAAGAAGAATAATGAGGATAAGTAGAATATGGAGAATAAGAAGAATAAAAAAAAAGAAAAATAAAAAGAATAAAAACAATAAAAACAATAAGAAGAATAAAAAGAATAAGTAGACGAATAAGAAGAATAAGAAGAATAATAAGAATAATAAGAATAAGAAGAATAAGAAGAATAAGAAGAATAAGAAGAATTAGAAAAATAAGAATATAAAGAAGAATAAGAAGAATAAGAAGAATAAAAAGAATAAGAATAATAAGAAGGATAAATAGAATAAGAATAATAAGAAGAAAAACAAGAATGAAAGGAAATTGAAGAATAAGAAGAATAAAAAGAATAAATAAAATAAGAAGAATAAGAACAATAAGAATAATAAAAATAATAAAATGAATAGGAAAAATAAGGAGAATATAAAGAATAAGAAGAAGAAGTAGAAAAATAATAAGAAGAATAAAAATAATAAAAATAATAAAAATAATAAAAATAATAAAAATAATAAGAAGAAGAATAAAAATAATAAGGTGAAAAATAAGAAAAAGTAGAATAAGAAGAATAAGAAGAATAAGAAGAATAAGGAGAATAAGGAGAATAAGGATAATAAAAAGAATAATAAGAATAAGAAGAAAATAAAAAATTAGAAGTATCAGAAGAATAAAAAGAATAAAAAAAAATAATTATTAAAAAAATAAAAAGATTAAGAAAAATAAGATGAATAATAATAAAAAGGAAAATAAAAAGGATAAGAAGAATAAGAAAATAAGAAGAATAGGGATACATAAAAGAAATACAAGAAAAAAAGAATAAGAATAATAAAAAGTAAAAGATAGAAAAAAAAGAATTAGAAGAATAAGAAGAATAATAAGAATAAGAAGAATAAGAGGAAGAAGAAGAATTAGAAGAATGAGAAGAATAAGAAGAATAAGAATGATATTAAAAATTAGAAGAATTAGAAGAATATGAATAATAAAAAGAATAATAAGGATACAAAGAATAGAAAGATTAACAATAAGAAGAAAAATAAAAAGTATAAGAAATATAAGAAGAATAAGAAGAATAATAAGAATAAAATGAATAAGATGAATAAGAAGAATATGAAGTATAAGGAGAATAAAAAGAAGAATGAGAAAAAGTAGAAAAAGGAGATAATGGAGAAAAAAAAAGATTATGAAGAATAAGAACAAATAAAAAAAATGAGAATAAGAAGAATAATAAGAAAAATGAGAATAAGAAGAATAAGAAAATAAGAAGAATAAGATGAAATAAAATAATAACAAGAATTCAAATATTAATAAGAATAAAAAGTATAAGAAGAATTAGAAGATAATAAGATTAAGAAGAATAAGAAATATAATAAGAATAAGAATAATAAAAAGAATAAGAAGAAAGAGAAGATTAAGAATAATAAGAATAATAAGTATAATTAGAAGAATGAGAATAATAAGAAAAATTAGTTGAAAAAATAAATATAAAGAATAAGCAGAATATGAAGAATAAGAGGAATAAGAAGAATAAGAGCAATTAGAATAATCATAAAAATAAGAAGAATATGAAGAACAAGAAGAATAAGAAGAATAAGTAGAATAAGAAGAATAAGATACAAAAGAATAATAATAAGAATAAGAGGAATAAGAAGAATAATAAGAATAAAAAGAATAAGAAGAACTAGTAGTATAAGTAGTATAAGAGGAATAAGAAGAATAAAGATAATAATATAAATTAGAATAATAAGAAGAATAAGAAGAATAAGAATAATAAGAAGAATAAGAATAATAAGAAGAATAAAAAGAAAAAAAAAGAATAAGAATAATAAGAAGAATAAGAAGAATAAGAAAAATATGACGAATAAGAAGAATAAGAAAAAAAAATAAAAATAAAAAGAATGAGAAGAATAAGAAGAATAATAAAGATTAAGAAGAATAAAAAAGAATAAAAAGAAAAAGAAGAAAAATAGAATAAAAAGAATAAAAAGAATATGAAGAATAATGAGAATAAGGAGAAAAATGACAAAAATGAGAAAATAGAAAAAAAGAGAATAAACAGAATAAAAAGAATATGAAGAAAAATGAGAATAAGAAGAATAAGGAGAATAAAAAAAAGAGAATATGGAGAAAGATGAGAATACTAGAATAAGAAGAATAAAAAGAATAAAAAGAATAAAAAGAACTAGAAGAATAAAAATAATAAGAAGAAGAAATATAATTTTTTTGAAGAAAACCCTCTTAAACTTCTAGAAAGAGAAGGCCCATTTTTAGAGAGAGAATCCACCATTTTTGTGTAATTTGAGCTCAATCTGAAGCCAAAATCAATAATTCGGATCTATCATTCAACAAAAAATCATTCAATTCCATTTCTAAGGAGACCGCGCTCCTGTTTCCATGTTTTGACGCTAAAGAGGCATCGCATTTAGTGTTGTTTATAGAGGCAGAATTCGCAAAACTTGCCGAGCCCTTCAAGCTTACACTAATCGGCAAGTTTTCGCATGGTAAGCCGAGCTATGAAGAGATTTATGCATTCATTGCAGTGTTAAAGCTTAAGCAAGTGGTAAAAATTTCCGTCTTCGACGGGAAACACGTCCTCTTCCAGCTCAAGGAGGAAGACGATTTCCTTAGGCTTTGGATGAGAGGGCAGTTGATAATTTCTGGTTTTCCTATGCGCATCCTCAAGTAGATGCCAGAATTCTCACCAACTCAAGAATCTGCCCAAGCCCTGGTATGGTTCTCTCTACCAAAGCTCTCCATACACTTGTTTAGCAGACATTTCCTACACTCTATTGCTCTCTATTAAGGCAAGCCATGGCTTATTGATGAAGCCACAGCCTACATGACAAGGCCAAGTATGGCCAAAATACTTATTGAAATTAATTATAAGCTTCCTCTACCAAATAAAATATGGGTTGCTAAGGACCTCGACCATGGATTCTGGCAAGAAATACTTCCAGAATCACCCCCTTGTTATTGCCAAAAATGTTTCAAAATGGGATACGCAAAGGAAGATTGCATGGCACCCGATGGAAGAAGGAAGGAGGATAAGGCATGGGTAAGAAAGGAGAATAATAAGGGAGAAGGAGAAAGGAGGCAGGAGGGCAGAGAAAAAATAGTGAAAGGGGTACAGGAGAGAGAAACAGAACTGATTAGAGAAATAGAGGTTAGAGGTGAGGGAGAAAAGAGTAAGGAGAAGGGAATGGGAGAAAGAAAAATAGAGGATTTTAGGAAGGATGTGGAGGAAATAGGAAGGGTAGGAAGAGGAGAGGGGAGGATAGAGGAGCAAAACTTAAGTAAGGGTAGGATGGAGAATATTAGAAAATGGCTAGAGGGTATTCCGATTGAAGGAATAGAAAAAGGAGAGAGGGAAAAAATATAGATTAGGAGGAAAAGAAAGAAGAAACAACTACAAAAAAGCATAGAGCAGCACAACTGGGAAGAGGATGATCTGTTGTTCGAAGAGGAACTTGATTCAAAAAGCTGGCCAATGGCCAACAGTTTGAATGAAAATCAACAGGTGGATTTCAATGCATCATTCGAGGGTATGGAAAAGCAAACAGCCAGGAATGTGCCTAATAGCAAGAAAAGAGCACTGTAGGAAATAAAATTCTTAGAAAGAAGCTAAGAAAAGTTATATAGAACAACGAAGTTAGAACAAGTCCCACCGACTGCTAACAAGTCGCAAAGAAATAAGAAAAAATATTTGAACATGAAATATGATTCAAAATGTATAACTAGGACCCAAGAAAAATACACTTAAAATGAATGGCCTATACTGGAACATAAGAGGAGTAGCGAACCCTCCCACAATAAATAGAATTAGAAACTTAATTAAAATTCATAAAATTAAAATTATCGCATTAGCTAAACCAATGGTAGATAAAAGCCAAATTGAGATATATAAAACGAAAATAGGCCTTCATAAAACATTTTTGAATCAAAGGGTACATTATGGGTTATGTGGAATAACTCAATGGACATTGAAATAGTAAAAGAACACGATCAAATAATTAGTTTTAAAATAGGTAAGAACACAAAGACTATCTACTCGGTAGTTTATGCTAACAATGGAAAAGAAGAAAGGAAAACACTCTGGAAAGAGCTGGATATAATAGAAGCTAGAAAATCCCCGTGGATTATAGAAGGGGATTTCAATTTTATTAGGAGCATTACCGAGAAAAGGGGAGGTAGGCCACCAGATCCGGTAGCAATAGCTCAATTTAATGAGGCAATTGCCAGTGCAAGTTTAATAGAGACAGAATACTTAGGTTCAAAATTCACTTGGTGTAACGGCTGGAAGAAAAGAGGAGCAATCTGGTCGAGACTAGACCGAGTACTAGTTAATGTGAAATGGCTAGATAAAATGGGGGATATTAAAGTTCAGCATCTAAGTATAACTTGCTCAGATCATAGCCCGCTCTTGATAACCCTTCAAAAAAGGAACGCGAGACGGAATGGATTTATCTTCCAAAATATGTGGGGCATGCACAAGGATTTTGAGACAATAGTAAGAAACTCATGGAAAAAATTAGCATCAGGTAACCCCATACAGATATTAAAAAAAACTGAGGGAGTTACGTCAGACACTTAACAAGTGGAATAAGGAGGTATTTGGTAACATAGTTGGAAAAATTCAAGAAGTGGAGCAGAAGGTAAGAATCTTAGAAATAGAATATGAAAATAAGCAAGATGATATAACTAGAATAAAAGTCAGCAAAGCTAAAGCAGAACTAAGGTTTCGAAATGCACAAGGAAGAGGTCTTCTGGAAGCATAGGGCTAAAATAAAATGGTTGAAAGATGGAGACAAGAACACGAAGTTTTTTAATACAATATCGAAAATCAAAAATCAAAAATTGGGAATAAAAGGTCTCAAAAAAGCTAATGGTGAGTGGATAGAAAAAGAGGAAGATGTCAAGAAAGAATTAGAAGAATTCTTTAAAGATCTTCTATGTGGGGCAAAACCAGCTAGAAATCATTCTTTAATGGGAAATATAGGAAGAACGATTATAGAAACGGATAATAAAATGCTAGCAGAAATGCCACCAGAAGAAGAAGTGAAGGAAGCAGTATTTAATGCCAATAAGGATAGTTCTGCCGGACCAAATGGTTGGAACAATGGGTTCTTCCAAAAATGTTGGCCAATAATTAAAAAAGAATTGGTAGCAGCCATTACCTGGATCTTTGTGGGCGAGGAAATTCCAAAAACATGGGCCAGCTCGCACATAGTATTGATCCCCAAGAAGGCCAGCCCGCAACAAGCAGAAGATTACAGACCTATTACCCTATGTAATTCTATTTACAAAATATTTCCAAAAATCCTCCAGAATAGACTAAGCAGGATACTCCCAAAAATTATTTCACCAGAACAAGCAGGTTTTATTAAAAATAGATTGATGATGGAAAATATTAATCTTGCATCGGAAATGATAAGAGATATAGGAGCTAAGGTGAGAGGCCATAATGTCATCATGAAGCTCGACATATCAAAATCTTTTGACAGGGTTGAAGGGACATATTATGTTACCTCATGAGAAAAATGGGGTTTTCAGAGTTCTGGATAGACATCATGTACAGATGTATATCTAGTGCTTCGGTTAAAATCCTCATAAACGGGCAATCAGAGAAGAGTTCAAGCCCACTAGAGGGCTCAGACAAGGGGACTCGTTATCCCCATCTCTATTCAATATATATTTAGAACTATTAATAAAAAACCTAAAGGAGCATGTTGAAAATGAAAGTATCCTATCATATAAAGAGCCTAGAAACACCCCGTTAGTATTCTGCTTGGCATATGTAGATGATTTAATTATATTTACGAATGCCAGTAGTAAGTCGATGCAGAATCTATTGAGTTTATTGCAACTACTAGAGGAAGAATCAGGTCAAATGTTAAATATGAATTAATGTCAATTTATGTTAGCGAAAAAAGCATCAGAGACTACGGAGCAAAGGGTTAAAAGAATTACTGGCTTTGCACAGTGCAAAGAAGCCATATTGTACCTAGGGTGCCCGATTTATGAAGGAAGATTAAAGGAAAAGTATTTGTCCTTCTTACTGGATAAGATAAGACAGAAAATTGCCGAATGGAAAGAGGACCTCTTAAACATGCCAGGAAGAATAACTCTAATAACTCATGTGCTACATGGATCATTAGCTCATACCTTAATGACTACACAACCACCAAAAAGTATTGTTAAAAAACTAGAAAAAGAAATGGCTAACTTTTTATGGGGAAAAAAGATGGTAAAAACAAGTAGCATTGGAAAGATGGAGAGACCTATGTTATCCAAAAGATGAAGCAGGATTAGGATTTACCAGCTTAAATGATATAGCCAAAGTTTGGGCATGTAAAAACTGGTGGAGGCTAAAAGAAAATGAAAGTCTCTAGGCATCATACATAAAGGCTAAATATGGTTTAAGTAATAAAAAATTTAAAGATCCAAAGAAAGCTTCCAGAAGTTGGAAATTGATGAGAAAATATCATAAAATAATAGAAAGACATACTATTTCAACTAAAAGTGGGTGGAAATGGAAATTAAACCCGCAAGGTAATTTCTCTCTAAAAAGTGTCACAGAGTTAGTTAGATGCAGAAGACCGCTTCTTTCAAAGGGAGGCTGGATAAAAGATTTGCCTCAAAAAACAAATGTGTTTGTGGAAATTATTAACTAACATCGTCCCAGTAGATGAAAACATTTAGAGAAAAGGTATAAAATTAGCATCTAGATGTGAATGTTGCTATCAAGAGATAGAAAACGTGATTCATTTGTTTTCTAAGGGCAAGATTGCAAAAAAAGTATTGAACATATTAGAAACTGAAGCAGAAATTGGAAAAAGTACAGAGAGTTTTAGAAATAGATTAGAATTCTGGTCAAAAAAGCAAACAAAGAATAAAATTTTAAAATGGTTAAGGAATTATATCCCGCACATAGCTGTCTGGTGCATATGGAAAGTGAGGAACAAAAGTAGATTTGATAAAGTTAAAATGAATGATATGGCTATTTTAGAAGAGATCAAAAAAGAAATTGTGTTTATTTCTGCCTGCAACCCGATTAAACTGAGAAGTACGAAAATAGATAAAGATAAAAGGAATGTATGGAACTTAAATATAGCAGCAAGGCAAGCTCCTATTACTAAGATAGTCAGCTAGAATAAACCAATACAGGGAGGTCTAGTGCTATATACATATGGCAGTTTTAAGAGGGAAATGGGCGAGGCAGGTGGAGGAGGAGCCATAAGAAACGAGGAGGGTCAAGTATTGAAAGCTTTTTCATCAAGAAATAGCTTCCTCGGTGCTTCATGTAGAGATTTTGACTCTGCAAAAGGGACTACAAATTTGTAAAGAAAATAATTATTTATATATACAAGCACAAGTTGACTTGGAATTATTAGTACAACTAATTCAAAATAAGACATATTTATGGGAATACGAAGAAGACATTGATGATGTTAAAAAAGTTTTAAAAGAATTAAAAGGTGAAATAAAGCATATTTATAGAGAGGCTAATGCTTTGGCAGATAAACTAGCTGGAGAAGGAATGAGAATTGGCCTCCAAGAATTTGAGGGCAATAGTATACCTGAAAGGTTCAAAGGATTAATAAATTTAAATAAAATTGGCTTCCCATATATTAGGACTCAAAAAAAATGAAACAAAATTATACAAATTAAAAATAATAATAATAATAATAAGAAAGGGCTATTACTTTTTAGACCCATTAAAACACAAGAAGGATCTAGCTGCAGAACAAGACCTCCTAGTCCCGAGGGAGGGTAAAAAGAGAATAAAGGTTTGTGGGTCATATAGGCTTGCTTGTTATTCTTGCTTGAGAAGATATTTCAGGTGGAAGATGAAAATGGACAGAACCACAAAGAATGCAAGATCTCTTATTTGATTACATGTTTAAAATTGTATGCAGATGAAGATTAATCATCCTGGTCCTGAATGATGTTTAAAGGTTAATAATGATAATAATGATATATCTGCTGGAAGTTTTGTTTTGTTTCATATTTTGTTAGCCGTCAACTTATCGAAGTACATAGTTAATGCTTGACTAAGGTACAGAAGTAGGTTGCTCTCGGGGGGCCGCTGCTATGTGCATGAGTATGGGAAGTCTGTAAGAGTCGGTATGAACAGAGAGAGTAATTGGTTAAAATCATGAGCTGAAAGAGTAAGGTGAGTCGGGGGGTCGGTGACTTACAGTCTAGGCTGTAAGTGCTTCGGGGTTATACTCTAGTCAGGGAGTCAGTTTACTGCAGTTCAAGTAGATAGTAAAGGAATCATCAAGCACACAAGAAGCAGGAAGGAAGCACAAAGAGGATAGAACAAGGGCCCTCAAAGCTGAATAACGTGGGTAGCTAAAGATAGAAGAGAAATAAAGCACAGTAGAAGGGCAATAAGGCACATGCCGATCCAGAAATTTTTTGCAGATATGAAGCGGTGGAGAAGGATAAAAAGAGGGAAGATGTTGATATAGTCTTTCTAGACTATACCAATATTCTGTGCAGGTAATGAGTATATAAAGGTGTAGATCTCCTGTTATCTTTTTTGCAGACTTGAGAGGGCTGGGGGATTTAGAGTTGGACAGAAAACAAGGGCCAATCGTTGGTAACCTGTTTACAGGCGATTTTGCTAAGGTTCTATCGACATTTATGATGTCTGTAACTTGTCTATGCTGTGTGTTTGTAGTTTTTATGTAGTGTGTATCTGTGAGTCATAGATTTATGTCAATTTGATGTGAAATGACTGCTTGCCAAGCATCCTGTAAACAGCCTATAAGGTGTTTGTAAAAAAGTCAGGCAAGCTGTGGTCTGAGTCTGCTATAAGTGTATGGGGGTGTTTGGTCTGTCGGTTGTTTGGAGTCTGCTCATCTTCGGGATTGGTTCAAGCCTCTTCACTATGCTGCGGAGGGAGGAGGATCAAAGGAAAATGAAGGAAAATGAAGGAACTCTAGGAGAAGAACAAGAAGAGGGGAATGGGAAAAGAGCCAAGAAGTTGCAAAATGAAGGAGTAAGAAAACTTCCAAAGGGTTAGTAGGAAATCAGATTCAAAATTCAACATTACGCATAAGATTATTAGGGAATGATATATTCAAATATTAATATAGGCTAGAACTTGTCTTGTTTTTTATTTTAAGAATTGGGTGTAAAAGGGGAAAGGGTAGTCTTTAGTTTGTAAAAATGGTATTCCTCCGCCAAAAGAGAGGGTTATAATAATAAAACAAAAATTTATAAAAAAAAAAAAGAAGAAGAAGAATAATAATTATAAGAAGATTAACAAGAATATGAAGAATTAGAATAATAAAAAGAACAAAAAGTATAAAAAGAATTAGAATAATAATGAGAATAAGAAACATAAAAAAAATTAGATGAAATATAAAGATAAGAAGAATAAAAAGAATAAGAAGAATAAGAAGAATAAGAAGAATAAGAAGAATAAGAAGCAAAAAATGAATAAGAATAATAAGATGAAAAAGAATAATAACAAGAATAAAAATAATAAAATGTATATGAAGAATAA
The DNA here is from genome assembly GCA_029783825.1 of Sapria himalayana. Classification (NCBI taxonomy): domain Eukaryota; kingdom Viridiplantae; phylum Streptophyta; class Magnoliopsida; order Malpighiales; family Rafflesiaceae; genus Sapria; species Sapria himalayana. Next base: position 32,254 of record JAREIK010015034.1, on the reverse strand, counting down.
TAAGAATAATAAGAATAAGCAGTATAAGAAGAAGAAAAGGAATAGGAAGAATAAGGAAAATAAGAGGAATTAGAATAATAATAAGAATAAGAAGAATAATATGAATAAGAAGAATATAAAGAATAAAAAAAATAAAAACAATATGAATAATAATAAGAATAAAAATTATAAGAAGAATAAGAAGAATAAGAAGAATAAGAAGAATAAAAAGAATAAGAATAATAAGAATAATAAGAATAATAAGAATAATAAGAATAATAAGAATAATAAGAATAATAAGAATAATTATAAGATTCAGAAGAATATGAAGAATAAGAAGAATATTTCGAAGACAAGAATAATATGAAAAAAAAGAATAAAAAGAATAGGAAGAATAAAAAGAAAAATAATAAAAAGAAATTAAAAAAGAATAAGAAGGATGTCAAAAATAAGTAGAACAATGAGAAAAATCAGAAAAAAAAGAAAATGGAGAAAAAGGAGAATACTGAGAATAAGAAAATAAGAATAAGAAGAAAAATGAGAATAATAAAAATAAGAAGAATAAAGAGAAATAGGAGAAAGATGAGAATAAAGAGAATAAGAAGAATTAGAAGAATAAGAAGAATGAGAAGAAAAGCAAGAATAAGAAGAATGAGAAGAAAAGCAAGAATAAGAAGAATGAGAAGAAAAGCAAGAATAAGAAGAATGAGAAGAAAAGCAAGAATAAGAAGAATATGAAAAAAAAGAAGAATAAGAAGATTAAGAAGATTAAAATGAATAAAAAGAATAAAAATTGTAAGAAGAATAAGAAGAATTAAAGAATAAGAAGAAAAAAAAGAATAAGAGGAATAAGAATAATATAAATAATAAAAAGAATAATAAGAATAAAAAGAATACAAAAAATAAATAGAATAATAAGTATAAAAAGAATAAGAAGAATAATAAAAATAAAAAATAATAATAATAAGATTAATATGAATAATTAAAAGAATCAGAAAAATTAGAAGAATATCAAGAATATGAAAAATAAGAAGAATAATAAAAATAACAAGAATAAAAAAAATAAGTAGAATAAGAAGAATAAGAAGAATAAGAATTATAAAAAGAATAAGAAGAATAATAAGATTAAGAAGAATAAAAAGAATAAGAATATGAAGAATAAGTAGAAAGAGAATTATAATAAATAAGAAGGAGAATTATAATAAATAAGAAGGATAAGAAGAATAAAAATAATAAGTAGAAAAAGAATAAAAAGCAGAATAAGAAAAATAAGAAGACTGAGATAAAGTAAAAGTATAACAGGAATAAAAAGAATATGAAGAATAAGAAATCTTAGAAGAATTAGAAGAATAAGAAGAATAAGAAAAATAAGAACAATATGAAGAATATGAAGAATAAGAAGAATAAGAAGAATAAGAAATATAAAAGAATAAAAAGAATATTATGAATAATAAGAAAAAGAAGAATTTATAGATAATAAGAATAAGAAAAATAAGAAGAATCATAAGAATAAGAAGAATCATAAGAATAAGAAGAATAATAAGAAATATAATTATAAAAAAATAAGAAGAATAAGAATATAAAGTATAATAAAGAAAATAAGAAGTATATGAAGGATAAGTCGAAAAAAAAGAATACTAAGAATAAAAAGATTAAAAATAAAAAGAAGTATAAGAAGTATAAAAAGAATAAGAAGAATAAGAAGAATAAAAAGAAATAGAAGAATAAGAATATTAATAAGAATAAAAAGAATAAGAAGAATGCGATGAATCAATAAAATACGAAGAATAAAATAATAACAATAATTAGAATAATTTGATGAATAAGATGAATAAGAAGAATAAAAAGTATAAGAAGAAAAAGAAGAATAAAAAGACTCATCCTCTCTGAAAAATGCTTTCAACTTATTGAAAAGGAAATTTCAATTTCTAGAAAGAGAATTCTCCATTTTCAGCCTAAAAAGCCAGATTCAAGCTCAAAATGGGGCAAAATGACTTCCTTGCTAATAAGAATTCTTTTGCCTCAATTATATAAAAGACCGCCTATGTTTCTCATACCTTCGGAAACAAAGAGGAGTTATCGTCAATAATTTTCTCAAATGCCAATCTCAGCCAAATGGCAGCCCCCTTCAATAACATGCTTGTAGAAAAATTCTCCGACGGTAAGCCTCGGGTAAACTTAATACAGGACTTCGTCACCTCGTTGAAGCTTAAGGGAGTAACTAAAATAGGTGTTTTTGACTACAAGCATGTGTTTTTGCAACACACGGTGGAGGAAGACTTCAACAGACTATGACCCTGAGGTCTATGGTATATCAATGGCTTCCCAATGCATGTCTTCAAGTGGACGATGGATTTTAACCATCTGGAGTAGCTGCCATTTGCCCCGGTATAGTTTTCATTGCCAAACTTGCCTCTCTTCTTCTATAATAAATCTGCTCTACACTATATTGCATCTTGCTTTGGAAGGCTTATCAAGAAAGATGAGGCCACAACCTCCATCACCAGACCAAGTAGTACTCGAGTCTGTATCGAGACTAACCTACTTTCACTGCCTCCACAAAAATTGTGGATAGGTAGTGAGGGAGGGAAATGATTATGGCAAGTCATTGTCCCAGAGCTCCTTCCCAGTTACTGTAAAGGCGGTAGCATAATGAACCATGAGCTAGCCGAGTGTAAGTTAGGTATGGGGAGGGTAGAGGAGGAACTTGGTAATAGGGGAAGATGATTGAGCAAACAGAAATGGGTTAGTAAGGACATGGGGCCAGGCAGGGTAGTGGAAGGTAATGAGGAAGAGATGGTGAGTAAGGATAGAAAAGGAGTGGGTGTCAAAGGGTTAGGAGAGGGGAGGTTCCAGAATAAAGGAACCCCATTATAAGGCTTTGATAACCTGAATTCAGAGGGCGACTACAGAGAAGAAATTGAGAAGTATAGGGTATGTACTGATGTAATGGAAGAGGAAGGGCAGCTTAATGTTCTAAATGAAGTTAGAGAAAAGATAGAGGCTGCACTTGCCTCGTCTATTAATTTAGAATACTAAAGGTTAAAAAAGAAAAAATAGGTAGAGGAAGATGTCTAAAACTAAGACCAGGGAGGATAATTTAAGCTGGATAGAAGATGATAAGTTAGATTTTTCTGAATGTGAGTTAGAAACTAAAAGTAGCAGCTTTGTAATTCAGAACATGAACATGAACAGATTAGAAATTCGAAACCCTAAAGATGATCTAGATATGGCAATATCAAAGTGGGATGCTTATTCTAGAGAGGAAGCGATGGAAGAACTAAAAATAATGGCCTTTCACCTTGGAAAAAGTTTCAGAGATACAGAAGCTGAATCTTCTTCCATAAAATCATAGAGGAATAGGAAGAAATACCTAACTATGAAATATAATTCGAAATGCATGACGAGAGCACATGCAAAAATCAGCTTTTAATGGATAGGCTCTTATACTCGAACATAAGAGGGGTGGCGAATACACCCTCTTTAATTAGGTTTAAAAAGTTGATTAGAATACATAAACCTATAGTAGTCGTGATAGTTGAACTGATGGTAGATAGTAATCAGGTTGAAAAATATAAAAAGTCTATGGGCTTTGATAATATTATAGCTAACTTTAATGGCAAGGTTTGGGTAATATGGAAAAATAAATTAGATGTCACAGTAATAAAAGACAGAACAAATGATTCATTTAAAAATATATTGCCTCTCAGATCTATTATTGGCGACAGTTAATGCTAAAAACTTGAAGAAGGAAAGGAAAACTATTTGGCGAGATATGTCGGAGGTCTCTTCTAATGACCTACCATGGTTGGCTGGGGGAGACATCTATGTGATCAGGAACCCCGGTGAAAAGAAAAGAGGTAGAAGCCCTAATGCCGAAGCTATGTCTCATTTCAATGGGGCAATTACTAATGCTAATTTAATGGAAATTGATTATCTTGGAGCAAATTACACCTGGTGTAATAATTGGAGGAAAATAGACATCATATGGGCAAGACTGGACATATTCTTGTGTAATTCAAAATGGGCAGTTTCTCTAGGAGCTACATGTTGTAGACATTTAAGTAGGACCTGTTCGGACCATAGCCCAATTTTATTAACATGTAAAGGGAAACATAGGCTGGTAACCCTTTTTGTATTTTAGAATATGTGGAGAATGCATGGAAAATTTGAATCAGTTGTGAGTGAATCGTGGTCTGAACCAGTGACAGGGAATCCACTGCAGGTTATGGCCCTTAAGCTGCGTAGGTTAAAGTTTCGTCTAATTAAATGGAATAAAGAGAGTTTTGGAAACATTCACTCATGGATTTTATAGGCGAAAGAAAAAGTGGAGATGTGTGAAATAGAATATGAAAGTGACAAAAAAGAAGAGATTAGACAAGATCTAAGTAATGCTGAGGTAGATCTATGACTGAGACTAAGCATGGAAGTGGTCTTCTGGAAACAAAGAGCAAAAATAAAGTGGCTTAAAGGAGGAGATAATAATTCAAGGTTTTTTCATTCAATGGCAAAAATTAAAAGTGAGAAATGAAGAATTAAGGGTATTAAAAGTTCTGAAGGTGATGGGTATTAAAAGAGATTGAAATAAAGTCACATCTGAACAATATTTGAAAAAACATTTATGTGAAAACAGTATGCATGTAGGGGATAGCCAATTGTAGGTAATTAGGAATGGAATCTCAGAAGAGGTAAATTGAAAATTGGTGGAATCCCCAGAAGAGGAATAGGTAAGATTAGCAGTATTTAGCATGAATACGGATAGCATGCCAGGACCTGATGGATGGAATAATGCATTTTTTCAATTAGGTTTCCAGATTATCAAGAAAGATCTAGTATAGGCCATTAAATAAATATTTGTAGTCGCATAAATTACAAAATCACAGGCAAGTTCTTTTATTGTGCTTATTCCGAAAACTAATAATCCACAGAGATGAGAGGACTTTCAGCCAATTAGCTTATCTAATGCTATATATAAAATTTTAGCTAAACTGTTTCAAAATAGCCTAGAAGATATTATTTCAGATATAATTTCACAAGAACAATTTGGTTTTGTTAGGAATAATTGTAGAAAATATAATTTTGGCATCAGAGTTGATGAGGGATATTGGGGCTAAGGTTAGAAGCCATAATGTTGTTCTTAAGTTGGACCTGTCTAAGGCTTTTGATAGGGTTGAATGGTCTACTTTATGTTATGTTATGTGGAGAATGGGATTCTTGGAGTTTTGGATAGATTTAATATATAGATACATATCTAGTGTATGGGTCAAAATAATTATAAATGGGAGAAAAAGTGAGGAATTTAAGCTAGTAAGAGGTTTGAGGCAAGGGGATCAGCTATCTCCCTATCTCTTTATATTTACTTAGAGATAATTCTTCTTAACTTAAAAGAAAGAATGTATGAGAAGAAAATATTAAACTTTAGGTAGCCGAAGAATACTGTGCATATTGGCTGTTTGGCATATGCAGAAGATGTGATCATCTTCACTAATGCAAGTAAAAAATCACTTATTAGTCTCATGGACTTATTAAATATCTTGGTGAAGAATCTGGTCAAATCTTAAACATGAACAAATGTCAATTCATGTTGGCAGAAAAAGCCTCGGATGGGGTAAGTCAGAGGGTTAGAAACATCACTGGCTTTACTCAAAAGAGAAGTGCATTGATGTATTTGGGCTGCCCGATATTTGAGGGGTGGCTAAAAGCAGAGTATTTAAGCTTTCAGGTAGGAAAATTGAAGAAGAAGATACAGGTTGGAAAGAAAACTTGTTAAGCATGGGGGAGAGCGACATTAAGCAAGCATGTGCTGCAAGGTTCTATTGTGCACATTCTGTCGGTTATGCATCCACTGAAGAAGTTTATAAAAGAATTAGAAAAAGAAATTACAAATTTCATGTGGGGGAAAAAGGAGGGTAAGCCAAAATTACACTGGCGTAAATGGGAAGATTTATGCAGACCTAAAGAAGAGGCTGGTATGGGCTTCACAAGTCTAACAGATACCGCCAGTGCATGGACTTGTTAGAGTTGGTGGAGGATGAAAGAGAATGAGAGTATTTGGGCAAAATTCATCCGTAGTAAGTTTGGTGGGGAAAAAGAGTCACTAAATAATGCTAAGAAGGCTTTAATCGTCTGAAATGCTATGTATAAGCACAAAGAGCTAGTAGAATCTCATTCAAGACTTAGTAGAAGTGGCTAGAAGTGGACCTTAAATGAACAAGGAAATTTTACTCTCAAGTTAGCAAAAGAATTGATAAGAAAAAAATAGTAAGCCTCGGCTCTTATTTAAAAAGATATGGCAAAGAGATACCCCACAAAAATGAAAACCCTCTTATGGAAGATGCTCTCAGAAACCATCCAAGTAAATACGAACATTCAGAAAAAAGGTATTAGGATAGCTTCCAGGTGCAAATACTATTTTTTAGCAGTAGAGAGCACGAATCACCTTTTTTCGATAGGTGACATAGCAAAAGAGGTATGGAGACAGCTTGAACCTTCCCAGCATAATGAAGAAGCCTTTGGTCCTAGAATTCTGTGCAAGGAGAGATTCAAATCCAGAAATAAAGCATGTACTTGGCTTATTGAAAATCTCCCTTCAGTAATAGTGTGGAGTATATGGATAGCTAGAAACAGGAGTAGATTTGATAATATTAAAATGAAAGCAGAGAGTATCTTGGAGGATATTAAAAAAGAAATTTCAATAATATCTACTATTAAGCTAGTTAGAAGAGTGAATATAGAGGTTTGCAAGGAGTTTGGAGATAAATGGGGTTTAAAATTAAGAAAAGAAAGATGACGGGGCATGAAAAGTGTTACTTGGGCTGGGTAGCACTTAATACAAATGGTAGTTTTAATAGGAATATTGGATTGGCAGGAGGGGGGGAAATTAGGGATTCAAGTGGGAATATAATCTAATCTTTCATGATGAATAGTAAGGCCTGCTCGGCTTTACAAGCAGAGATTCATGCCTTACTAAGAGGCTAGCAAATTTGTGATAGGATTGAACTCATGAACATTAAGATTCAAGTGGATTCGAGTCTTCTAGTTGGACTAGCCTTTAAAAAAGGTTGGAGCTGTGGAAATACGAAGAAGAGGTAAGAAAAATTAGAGATTTAATGAATAAACGAAATGCCATAATTAAACATACGTATAGTGAGGCAAATGAACTAGCTGATAGGTTAGTAAGAAAGGGTATTCGTAAAGGTGAGCAAGAATTTGATGGGAGGTCAATTCAGCTAGCTTTAAAGGAATAGTTAATTTAGATAAACTGGCATATCTGTATGTCAGAATGAGAAGAGGTAAGGAGGCTGCTATAGCACAACATAAAAATGAGAGGAAAAGGAGAGGGTTAGGTGGGGTGAATGTGAGGAAGGTGGGAGAAGGTAGGTGGGGGACATGGGATAGGGATGTTTGTTTGCTACTTGCTGGCTGCAGGACACCAAAGCTGTCGTAGGCAAGGTGAGGTAGGAATGAGGGGGAGCTGCAGGAAGCCCATGCTGTCCAGCTAGATGCAATGGAAGGAGCTATGCAGGAGGCCCAAGTTCCTAGTTTCACTTATGTAATTTGTATTTGTTAGGGGAATGGTGGTTTTAATGTAAGGGAATGGGACTCAAGGGTTGAGGGTAGAGGTTGGTTATTTTTGTGCTTGTGTTTTTCTCTTTGGTCCAGGAATGGAAATTCACTTAATGAAGGGTAGACAATGAGCTTCGCGGAATGCTGCTAGGAGGGACAAGAGATGGAAGACTGTTCGGGCGTGTTGTTACTTTATTTTTAGGAGTGTTTGTTAAGTCTGTAAGGGGCTGTGTATTAGAGGGAGGGTAGTTTGATCACTGTTTGTATATTTGATGGAAGTTGGTAAGGGGAGGGAAGGAGGAGAGGGTAAGGAAGTTTATATGACAAGAGGCATAGATATTTCTGTTTCTATATGCAGGCTAATAGCAATAAATAACAAGAGGAAAAGGTGGAAAAGAGACAAGTATCAAGCTTTGACGGAAGCAAAGAAGAGTAGGAGCATGGAAGGATGCGGGCCCTTGTTTTATTGTTTTATTCTTTTCTACCTTACTTTGGAACAAATGGCAATGTGTTAAGGGGTGGGAAAGGGGAAAGGGTAGGTAGAGCATTATGCCGCTATAGTATAGGATAGAAGCTAAAGTCTATAAAAAGGCAGCAATAGAGGAAATGGGGAATCAGAAAGCAAAGCTAAAGGCCTTTAGGATTTCAAAATCTCGCTAATTCAAATAGCAAGCAAAAACAAAGAACAAAATCATGTAAATGCACTTTTTAATTTGTGAATAGTACATAGGAGAAAAGAAAGGGTGCAAAGAAAAATGCGCAGCAAGTAAGTAGGTTGTAAAAATTGTATTCCTCTGCCAAAAGAAATGGTTAATAATAAAAACAAACTTGTCAAACAAATTGAAGAATAAGAATAATAAGAAAAATAATAAGAATTAGAATAATAAAAAGAAAAAAAAGAATAATAGGTATAAGAAGAATACGAATATTAAGAAGAATAAGAAGATTAAGAAGAATAAAAAGAATTAGAAGAATGAGAAGAATAAGTAGAATAAAAATAATAACTATAATTAGAAGAATGAGAAGAATAAGAAGAATAAGAAGAGTAAGAAGAATAAGAATAATAAGAAAAAAAGAAGAAAAAGAAGAATAATAAAAATAAGAAGAAAAAAAGAATAAGAAGAATACTAAGAATAATAAAAATAAGAAGAATAAGAAGGATAAGAAGAATAAGAAGAATAAAGAGAATAAGAAGAATAAGAAAAATAAGAAGAATAAGAAGAATAAGAAGAATAAAGAGAATAAGCAGAATAAGAAAAAAAAAAAGAATAAGAATAATAAGAAGAATAAGAAGAATAAAAAAATAAGAAGAATAAGAAGAATCAGATTAATAAGAAGACTAAATAGAAAAAGAGGATTAAGAATAATAAAAAGAATAATAAAGATAATAAGAATTAGAATAATAAAAAGAATAAAAAGAATAAGAAGAATAAGAGGTATAAGAAGAATAAGAATGAAAAAAGAATAATAAGAATAATAAGAATAGTAAGAATAATACGAATAATAAGAATAATAAGAATATGAATAATTAGAAGAATCAAAAGAATAATAAGAATTAGAAGAATAAGAAGAATAAGAAGAATAAGTATAATAAAGATAATAAGTAGAATAAAAAGTATATAAATAATAAGAAGAATAAGTAGAATAAGAAGAATAAAGAGAAAATGAGGAATTAGAAGAGTAAAAAGAATAATAAGAATAAGAAGAATAAGAAGAATAAATAGAATAAGAAGAATATTAAGAATAAGAAGAATAAGAAGAATAACAAGAATAAGAAGAATAAGAAAAATAAATAGAATAAGAATAATAAGAAGAATTAGAAAAATAAAAAGAACTAGAAGAATAAGAAGAATATGAAGAATGAGCAGAATTAGAAGAATTAGAAGAATTAAAAGAATCAGAATACTAAAAAGAATAAGAAGAATAAAAAGAATATGAAAAATAAGAACAATAAGATGAATAAAAAGAAATTTGCTTCTCTCTCAATTCTAGAAAGAGAGAGTGTAGTTTTTATAGAGATAACCCCACTATTTTTGTGTGAAAAAGCTTGATTCGAAGCCTAAAATGGATGAAATTAACTCTTTTCTTGAAAAAATCATTCTTTTCAATATCAAATGAGCCCACATTTGTATTTCTAGCATTTGACGCAAAAAATGAGGGCCCTGCAGTGATATTTACGAAAGAATATATGTTGAAGCCCACTGCCCCATTCGACCACACTCTTGTTGAGAAATTTTTCAATGGCACACCCAGATTTATTACACTACATGACTTCATTGCTTCATTGAAATTATTGTAGCAGGTAAAAATTGTGAACTATGAGGGTAAGCACACGATACTCTAGTTCAAGGGGAGAGATGACTTCTTCAGGGGCTAGTTAAGCAGTTCATGGAGTGTCGCTGGTTACCCAATGCGTGTTTTCAAGTGGACACTAGATTCCTCTCCCTTCAAGGGGTCATCACATGCCCTTGTATGGTTCACACTACCTAAGCTTCCACTTCATCTCTATAATAAACATGCACTCCACTCAATAGCACTATGTTTGGGAAAACAAAGGCTGCTAGACGAAGCCACAACATGAATGAATGGCTAGGTCTATCCAGATTATGTGTGGAAATTGACCTCAAAATTACCCCCTACAGAGAGTGTGGGTGGGCAGTGATCTCACCAATAGATTCTGGCAGGATCTTATACCAGAATTCATACCATATTACTGCCTAAACTACCATAAAAAGGAATATGAGTAGGCAGATTGTATGGCTGGTGCCAAAAAGAAGGAAGACACATTTAATAAGGAGGAGAAGAGAGGCAAAACATGTGCAAAAGGGAGTTTAGAAAAGGGGAAACCGAAGGTGAAAAGATAGGGGAAGAGGCAGAAAAGGGAGGGGAGCAGAGGGAAATAGAATGGGAAAGAGAACAGAAATAGAAAGGGAGGGAAGCAAGGGCAGAGATAGAAATACGGATAGTGAAAAAGGTTGAGAAAGGGGAGAAAAGGTTAGGAAGGGAGATGAAAAGGAAGTAACACTATAGGAAGACCAAGAGAGAATTGAAGGGGAAGAGTCTAGGAAAGTGAAGGAGATAGTAAAAATGAGGATGAAAGAGATTTAAAAATGGTTAGAGAAGGTGCAAGGGGGGGGGGCATAAATGTTAGAAGGTGAGGGGAGGAGAAAAGATGTATGGGCTAGAGGAAAGAAGAGGGTAGGAATAAGAGAGATGGAAGCAGAACAACACATAGAGCAGCTTAATTGGGTCGAGGATGATTTATTATTAGAAGACGAATCAGAGGCTAAAAGTTGGCCATTTACTAGCATGAAAAAGGAGGAGAATATGTTGGATTTGAATGCAATACATATGATCTAGCCAAAAATGGATAGAATTCCATACCTATACCACAAAGTAGGGAAAATGCGTTGGAAGAGAAAAGGCGGCTGGAAAAAATTCTGGAAAAAATGAATTTTGCAAAAAAAGTAAATCAAGCACCACCGACTTCAAACAAGCCTCTGGGGGTAGGAAAAAATATTTTGACATGAAATATGACTCTAAATGCACCACGAGGGCTCAAGCAAAAGACAATTAGATATGATTAATAGCTTGTACTAGAATATAAGAGGGGTAGCAAACACTCCCACAATAATTAAAAATCTTATTAAATTATATAGGCTAAAAATTATTATTCTAGTCGAACCAATGATTAAGAAAAATCAAATAGATATATACAAGACACGGATAGGTCTAGATAAGGTTTTTTCGAATTCAAATAGTAAGATATGGGTAATGTTGAAAAATTCAATAGATTTTGAAATTTTTTTAGAAATTTAGTAGATTGTCAGTTTCAAAATAGAAAAATGATTGGAGATATTTATTCAGTAGTATATGCAAGTAATAGGAAAGAAGATAGGAATAAGCTTTGGAGAGAAATGAAGGAGATAGCTGAAATGAAATCTACATGGATTATTTGTGGGAACTTCAATGTGATAAAGAAATATTAATGAGAAAAGAGGAGGAATACCTCCTAACCCAATAGCTATATCTCAATTTAATGAGGCTACCTCTAATGCAAATTTAATGGAAGTAGATTTCTTAGGATCAAATTACACATGGTGTAACAACTAGAAGAGAAAGGGGACAATTTGGTCGAGGCTTGATCGGGTCCTTACTAACTTACTATGGCTAGATAAGCTGGGTGGAATAAATGTTAAACACCTAAATAGAACTTTTTCAGATCATAATGCACTCTTAGTGACAATGGATAAGAAAGAGAAGACATATATTGATTTTAAATTTCAGAATATGTGGGGAATGGATAAAGAATTTGATAACATAGTAAGGGATACATTGTAAAAATAGGACTCATGTAATCCCATGCAGATACTACCAAAAAAACTGAGAATTATATGATTGGCCCTAAGTAAGTGGAATAAAGAGGGTTTTGGAAATGTTACAAAAAAGATACAGAAAGCTGAGCAGAAAATTGGGACCCTAGAAATAGAGCAGGAAGAGAGACAAGATGATGTTTTGAGAATAGAAGTGAGTAAAGCTAAAGCATAATTAAGTCTTAGAATGCATATGGAAAAAGTTTTTTGGAAGCAGAAAGTGAGAATTAAGTGGCTAAAGGACGGAGATAAAAATATGAAGTTTTGTAATGTTATGGCAAAAATTAAAAATCAAAAGCATAGAATAAAAGGATTTTAAAAAGCTAGTGGATAATGGATAGAAAAAGAGGAGGATATAAAAAATGAATTAGAAGATTTATTTTTTAAAACACTTATGTGGGCCAGGCATAGGAAGAATGTATTCATTAATATAAAATATTGAAAAAAAAAGTTACCGAAGAAGACAATAAGATGCTAGAAAAAATTCCAAAAGAAGAAGAGGTGAAAGAGGCTATATTCATCACAAATAAGGATAGTGCAGCAGGGCCGGATGGCTGGAATAATATATTTTTCCAAAGAAACTGGTCAATAATTGATAAAAGGTGGTTGCAGCGATTTCATGAATTTTCATGGGTGCTGATATTACAAAAGCATGGGAAAATTCTTTTATAGTACTAATTCCTAAGAAAGCAAATCAGCAGAAATTGGAAAAATTTTGGCCAATCAGTCTATGTAATACCATTAATAAGATTTTAGCTAAAGTTCTTTAGAACAAGCTCAATCAGATGCTTCCTTCTATCATATTGGCTAAGCAAGCATGCTTTGTAAAAAATAGGCTGATGATAGATAAAATAAATTTAGCTTCAGAATTAATAAGGGAGATAGGGGAAAATGTAAGAGGACACAATACTATTCTAAAGCTAGACTTGTCAAAGGCATTTGATAGAGTAGAATGGGATGTTTTATGTTATATAATGAGAAAGAAGGGATTCTCTGAATTCTTGATAAACATAATTTATAGATGTATTGCTAGGACATGGGTTAGAATTCTGATAAATGGGTAGGCTGACGAAGAATTTAAACCCTCAAGAGGGTTGAGGCAAGGAGACTCTCTCTCTCCTTCACTATTTAATATATCTAAAATTATTCATAGTAAATCTGAAAGAGAAAGTAAAAGCAGGTAATATTCTTGCATACAAGCAGCGTAAGTACACTCCTACAGTAAGCTGCTTGGTGTATGCGGATGATATTATCATATTTACAAATGCCAACAGTAATTCCATGAAAAGATTAATGAGGCTGTTGCTAACACTAGAAGAGGAATGAGGGAAAATGCTGAATAAGGAAAAATGGCAATTCATTTCAGCAGCAAAAATTACAGAAAATATATCTCAAAGAATTGCAAGAATTACAGGTTTTGCACAAAAGAAAGGTGCATTAATGTATCCAGGTTGCTCCATAAATGAGGGAAGAGTGAAGGAGGAATATCTTTCTTTCATAGTAGAGAAAATGAGAAAAAAGATTGCTAGTTGGAAAGAGGACCTGCTATGTATGGCTGGAAGAATTTTGCTAATTACACATGCATTGCAAGGATCGCTGACACACATTTTGATGTCCGTCCAGCAGCCAAAAAGGATTATAAAGAAATTAGAAAGAGAAATGGCCAATTTCTTATGAGGTAAAAAAGAAGGAAAAAACAAATTACACGGGAAAAAATGGGGGGACCTATGTTATCCGAAGGAGGAGGCGAGTTTATGCTTTACTAGCCTAAATTATATGGCCAATGCCTGGGCATGTAAGAACTAGTGAAGACTTAAAGTGAATGGAAGTATTTGGGTAGCATATATAAAGGCTAGGTATGGTTTAAGGGACAAGACATTTAAAGAATCAAAGAAAGCATCAAAAAGCTCGAAGCTGATGCTTAGTCAGCAAAACAATTAGAAAAACATGCAACTCTAACCAATAGTGGGTGGAAATGGACCTTGAATGAGCATGACAATTTTACACTAAAAAGTGCCAAATTATTGGTGAGTAAGAGAAAACCATCATAGGAGGTATTTAAAAGAGTATGGACAAAAAAGATTCCACAAAAAATAAATGTGTTTTTATGGAAACTCCTTTCGAACATGATCCCAGTAGATGTTAATATTCAAAAGAAGGGTATAAGTTTAGCATCTGGATGTGAATGCTGTCAGCAAGAGAGAGAAAGCAAGGATCATTTATTTTCAATAGGAAAGATTGCTACAAAATTATTGGAAAAATTAGAAATAGAAGCAGATATAGAGAGATGCATAGGAAGATTAAGGGACAGGATAAAGAATTGGTCGAAAAAACATACAAAGAACAAAATTTTAAAATGGTTAAAAAATTATATTCCACATATAGCAGAATGGTCCCTATGGAAAGCTAGGAATAAAAGTAGATATAAAAATGCTGAAATGAGGGTCAAATATATATTATAAAAGATTAAAAGAGAATGCTCTTTTATCTTTGCATGTAACCCGATAAAAACAAAAACACTTAGGATTAGACGAAAACAGGAAAAAAGCATGGGGTCTTAATACAATCATAATGAAAATGTCAAGTATAAAGATCACAAGCTAGAACAAGCCTCCGCAAGGAGGTCTATCTCTTAACACGAATGGAAGTTTCAAAAGAGAAATGGGAGTAGTAGGCAGAGGATGAGTGATAAGAAATAAAGAGGGCGGAATGATAAGAGCTTTTACAATGAGGAGTCTAGCCTCCTCGGTACTACCCTCGGATATTATGGCCTTGCACAAGAGGTTGGAAATTTATAAGGATAATAATTTCTCAAATATTCAAGTGCAAGTAGATTCAAAATTATTGGTTGTAAGAGGTAAAATAGAATTATGGAGATTTGAGAAAAAAATTATTAGTATTAAAAAATATTTAACATCATTAAAAGGTGAAATAATGCACATATATAGAGAGGCAAATGCACTAGTAGATAAATTAGAGAGGAATGCATGAAGAAAGGGACAAAAAAATTTGATGGTAATAGTATCCCTGAAATGGTTAAAGGCTTAATTGAATTAGATAAAAAAAGCTTTCCGTATATTAGAATTCAGAAGCTAAAAAAGTAAAAATACAAAACTAGCAGGAGGCTTGTCAGATATAAAGAGGGCTACATTATTATTATTAACTATCTTTTGCAGTTTTTTGTCTCTTTGTAAAAATGCAGGTGAAGGTCTAAGAAAAGAGTAAAGGTTCTCTTGTCCTGAGGAGATACTAAAATAATGAGAAGCATGGTTTCTACTTAATCTGGTTTTTGGTTATTTGTGCCTCTTGTGATTTTTTTTGTTGCTACACTAACTTGCTCATGTGAGAGAGCAATGGAGACTGGATAGAGTAGGCAGGGACATATAATAATAGGAGGGGGTAATACTATTACAGGGAAAGAATAAAAGGCTCTTGGAGGATTGCTTGTTTTTTTTTCTATTTTTTTTCTATTTTTTCTATTTACTTGCTTTTTTTTGTAGGGCATTAATTATGTGCTCTTGTTTTTTAGTGTGTCAATGAATCTATTTGAAGTTTAATAGTTGGAGGTTAGAGAGTCAATTTCTAGAAGTATGTTAAAATGTGATGTAATTAATGTGTGGTTATTAAGCTGGCAGGTAGGTGGTAGGAAGCATCTATAATGTTTGAATATTGAGGTTTGCTGTCTAAGTGATGGGATAAAGAAAAGCTGCTATGAAAATAGGCAGAAGCATAAAGTAGCTATGTAAACAAGAAGAACATAAAGCTGTTATGAACAAAATGCTACTATGAAAACAAAATAAAGCATAAAGGTACTAATAAAGATAGAAAGCATAAAGTAGTGGGTATACTAAACAAGGAGATAGGGGGTCCTCATCATTGAATCGGAGCTGAAAAAACTACAAAGCACAATAAAGTATAAAGATATGCTAAGATAGAATGCTATTTGATTTATTTTTAAATTTATTTGACAATAGGCTGCGTGGTATTGAATTTTTCCATACCTGTAGGTTCATATAGGAATCCACCGAAGCAAGGAAACCTAAAAGAATCCAAATAAAAAATTGAGAAAAAAAATGCAATGCACATGAAAGAACACAAGGTAGCTCACCTTTGTATTCCATTCCCCACTTGAGTTTTACAATGATCATCTTCCTAGTCAAGTTGTTAAGAAAAGGTTTGAAAAATTAACCCATCTTAAATCTTCATTCAATTTATTGATATTTTACTTTGTGTGTACATGCAATACTTTGATATTTTTAAATAAATTCATTATAATTTGATTATTATATATGTTCTAATAAATACATCTCCTTTATAAATTGTGATCATACATGAAACAACAATGTACAGATAAATAAAAAAAGATAAAAATAGTAAAAAAACAATGTAAAAAAATGAATGTTCATCTGATATTTTAACTTAATAAAAATAAAATTTACGCCAATTTCATGCATCATACTCAATATTTACCCTAAGGTATATATCATGAAGTATGAGATATATTACGAGGTCATGCACTAGTATGAAAATAAGTAATCTTGTCCAATAATATAAAATTTTATTATTTTTACTACTTTGTGAATTATTAGATGTAACAATATAACCTTCATGATTTTTAGGGATAAAACTATCAAGATATTAAACTCACAAATCTTAGATTTATGCAAGAGTCTTGTGTGCCAAGCAGTACCTTTATTCTTTATTTTTTTTACTTTTGATATACAATAATCAACCCTAATTTTTAAAAGAATGCTCATATTTTTTTTTATTTTTCTTGGATCTATACACATTTGTGTGTGTGTGTGTGTGTGTTTTTTTATTTATTTATAATGATTATTGTATTTTTGTTTTTTATTTATTTGAGCACTTAACTTGTAGGATGCCCCATACCATACCATACACATAATATTGTGTATACTTGTATAGATACATACATATATACATACATACATACATACATACATACATACATACATATATATATCATGATTATTAAGTATTTACTTTAGTTTTTTTTATTTACTTGGGAGCATTTGACTTGTAGGGTATCACAAGTCAAATGCTCCAACAAACTATGATTCTGAAAATGAATATACAATAAGAGGAAGAATTGCATCATTAGAATTACATGTCAAACATTCTCAGAGTGGCGGGTGTATGACTGAGAGAAAATCAATTTTATTTTGCACACCTCAAGTGTTGATAACCTTGAACACAACCAATACAGAACAATGAAAATGTAAGCATTTGCAAAATTCCAATGTGAAATCAATGAAAAAGATTGACCAGCCTATCTTGAGCAGAATGTGTTGGTAGCTTGATATGAATTTGAAAAACATGCAGGGTGAATAGTGAGCCTGCCAAAGTTGTAGAGTTCTTTATCACACAAATCACATCATTTTCCCTCACCTCGGATACCCTACTTGTTCACTCAAGCACATGAGACGTACATGAGCATAGCATTATTTTGGGATTAGAGCATTCTAAATCATTAACCCATTTTAATGCTGTAGGCACATGCTAGACAATCATAAAAGTTGTTCA
Organism: Sapria himalayana; assembly: GCA_029783825.1. NCBI lineage: Eukaryota > Viridiplantae > Streptophyta > Magnoliopsida > Malpighiales > Rafflesiaceae > Sapria > Sapria himalayana. The sequence goes on along the minus strand of JAREIK010015034.1, from coordinate 14,792 downwards.
TTACCTCATGTTACACTGAAGTAGTTTCGCTTCATGTGAACAAGTACTGACTAATAAAAATGGTGTTCCCTGGTTGAATAGCCTTGAAAGAAAGAAACAATTTTCTCTGATTTGAAAAGAATAAATAAACACCAAATTAAATAGTGACACAGAGAATTCAAATCATTCAAATGAAGTGCAGATAGAAAATTAACAATAAAAATTTGAAGGAAAATATGGGATTTGATGGGTCTCCACTTCTAGTGAGGGCATTTATATTAATCAATATATAACAATAAGTTACAAGGAATGCCCTACCAAGCGCATCCATTATGTTTATGATCATTTTTTCATTTAATTCAAAGATCATCAATGTTATGTTTCATTATGATCTAGTCCACCTAGACCATTATAACTCATAAAGTACTAACATTGGACAAGCCATTAAAATTGATGGGCAACAACTCTGACGAAGCTTCTTGTTCATGATCAGATGTTAAAATAACAAATCCATCAGTCAAGAGTGAAATGGATTTCTCATTTCTGTTAATAACCTACAATTTTAGTCCCACCGTGTCCAGCATAAGCTAAAAATTGAAAAGCAAAACTTTAAACCCTTTTGATTGTCATAACTACATCAACAACACGACAATAGCCAAACCAATTTGATGCACAATAAGTAATTCAATTTGACAAAGATGAAGTAATTTCATTTTGATAGTATGTTGTTCTCCTTATGACAGATATAAGTAATCATAGCTAAAAAAAACATACAACATAGAACTTTTTAGTGCTCTTGATTGTGGACTTTAGGTACTCTAATGTCTCTTGGTGATATTTTTCATCACCCCATGAAAAATCAAATCTCACCACTACAAAACGAAAATTGGCAATGAAATCCAATTAGTTCTCATTGAAATGAAAACCTACGAAAAAGGAATACTAAGTACTACCAGACATTCTAACATTGAGGCATCTAGAAATGGTGTCGATGATTCGAGACTTGGGGCCTAACGTATTGACAATCTTTGTCATTGCAAGGAAGATATTCTACAACGCAATAAACAAAATCAAAAAATTGCAGCTATTAACAAGCACATTAAAAGCAATAAAAAATAAGCCATGAAAAACTTAAGAGCTTTGATTGCTCAAGAATGGATCCCATCCCTATGGATACCTCGAGAAAAAGATGACTTAAGTTCATATTGACGTCTTAATTACTTATTCAATAACCCAATACGTATTTCCCGACAAAAGATGTGATATGGTGCCTTTAGAGTTTGTGAATGAGCCAGTGTCAACTAGTAACCACCTACCTGTTTACAAACAACATCACGAAGAATGCCAAAAAGGTTGGCTGAACAAGTCCCACAGGCCACAGATGAAAGCTTTCTGTCACTAGACTAAAGAAGAGAGTAACCAATGGCCTATTTCCACATGAAATGTCTAAATTCTAATGTCTCAATTTATTTATTATTAATATAATATGAAATAATTATAAAAGCAGAAAATTTGAATATTTTAGTCATTATAAATTTTAATCTTTGAAGTGTTCATTTAATAACCACACTTAGATATTTATTTTTTAAATCATTAACAATTTTTTGATGTAATTAATATTTCTATGTATTAATCTTTAAATATCAATTTATTATCTTTTAAATTTTATGAAAAATTTGAATTTTTTTTAATTCAAAATTTTCAAATCTTTTAGTCATTATTTTTTTAAAATATTCCTATAATCATAAAAGTATTTTATGATTATAGGAATAATATTAATATTAACTTGCTTATTCATTACTTCATATATTTTTATACATTTTTTTAATTAATCAAAGAATTGTTTATTTTAGCATTTTATTAGTAGTAATTTTTATTTATGTTTATTTTTTAATTAAAATATTTTCAAATTTATTATAATTAAAAAATAAATTATATATTATTTTTTAATACAAATATTTAAATATCATAGTTAAAAATATCAGAAAAATATTTATTATTATTTTTTTATCAATTATTAATCAAAAAAATAGTTATTTTAGTTTAATTTAATATAAATTTTATTCATATTTTTATATTTATGAAATTTTTTTATAATATCCTATTTTTATAATTATACGAGGAGATTGTATCTTTTAAGGATTGCTCATCTATAGATAATGACATACCTTTAATATAGAAAATTACAAAAAATATTAAAAGAAATAATGCTAACAAAATTAAATTATCATAAATTTACGACAAAAATTATCAAAAGCCCAAATAGCTAGGGAAAAATTCTTAGATAAATGTAGATAATTATATATAAAATTAAGGAATTATCACTTACAATTATATATAAATTATAAAAAAATAAATTCAGATAATTATTTAGCTATAGATTTTGTCTCGATCTAATTAAATAGAGAAATTACGTCCCTAAATCCATCGCTAAATTCCCTGCTCTTCTTTGCGTGGAATTTAGGAAAATATTAGTGATGGATTTTTTCTAGATCTAAAAATATTTTTACTGAGTATTTATCAATTTAGAAAATATTCATAATATACTTTTTTTGATAGTTGGTTTGCTGTCTACATAAAAGAAAAAAAAATATTTCCACATAATATTAATGTCAATAAAGATATATATATTAAAGTATTATAACGAATGTGTTTTATATGTAGGATGTAAAGTAAATTTGTTACATCTATAAAATTTCATTAAGATTCGATGTTAAGTTAATATTTTCTTGTCATGGTTATAAATGAGCCGACAGGACAACTATGGAAATAGATACATTGATATATGCTATATATAAATAATATTTTTTTAATAATTGAAACTATTAAAAATTTAAATTGAAAATTAGATAGATAGCACATGATTGAGAGTAAAAAATTTAAAAATAAAAGATTAAAAATAAAATATATAATTTGTAACTTAAATTTTAAATTGGAAAAATCAATTTCTAAAAATATAATTATTTTCGAAATTTATTATTTATAATCCAAAAGAAAGATAATTATTTTAAAAATATTAACTAATAAACTAAAACAATTGACCAAAATAAAGTATAATAGACAAATATATGTTAGACTACAAAAATTAATAATATTAAAAAATAATTAATTACTCAATTAATGATTCATAATGTTTACTTTTTATAAGAAAAAATATACATAGGATGGTTGTGATAGATAAGTGTTTGATAAGATGTATGTGCAACTTATTAATCTCTTCTAAGAGATGCAAACTGTAATAAAAAAAATCTTCTTTGATAACTTATTAATCTCAAAACTATATCTCTAATTTGAATAGAAAGAGTTGATCAATAAGATAAATTTCTTACTTACCAAATGAAGTTTTTCAAACGACTGCAAATTATTTTCCCTATGTTGAATCTGAACACATCATGAGAAGCAGCTTATAAGAGTATGAAATTTGCTTGTAAATCTTCTAATTGCATCATAAAATACTACTAGACCACATACCTATCTTGTATGGAGCCGGTGGGCTTTATCTCGAGGCTTGAACACATTGTATGGGTTGGTATCATTAACAGGTGGAAGAGGCTTCAGAATCAACCAAACCCCATGACACCAGCTACTTAGCAAAAACATCAGTAAGATGAAAATAATTTAAAACAAAAATAAATAGCAAGTAGGCAATAGAATCTGTAAAAGCAACTCTCATGATTCATTAACCACTGAAACTATTATTGATGAGTAATGTGAAAGAGGAATCAAAAGGGCCGTGTTGTGCTGGAACGGCCCATTATAATGTGGCATATATGTTTAGTTATATGTTATTTTACATATAGTATATATCATTATAAATAATTATATATAGTCAAACATATAGTTATATATAGATTATTCATACAAGTAATTATAAGTAATTATACATAAATGTATACAAAGTTATAAACAAATATATAGATTTACATATATGTATACATATGTGTATACATAGTTACAAATATAGTTATATTTAATTATATAGAGTGTTATATAGTTATACAAATATTTATATATAGTTATACACATAATGTTAAACATTAAGGTGTATGTTGTTATACATGTAATTATAAATATAATTACATGTGGTTATATATATAGTTACACATATAGTTATACTTATAATTATACATGTAGGTATATAGATTTTTTATTTTAATTTTATATATTTATACATATAGTTATGTATAGGCATAGATATAGTAGAATACTTTTGTATGTATTAATATATAAAAATGTATATTAAATATATGTTGTTAATTATATATTTAAATATAATTATGTATAAAGATTTTATTGTTATACATATAGTAAGATACAATTATTTATAGTTATATGTTATTATACATATAGTATATGTAGTTATAAATAGTTATATATAGTTAAAAATATAATTATATATATATATATATATATTCATACTTGTATTTATATGTAGTTATACATAAATGTATACAAAGTTATAAACAAATATATAGATTTACATATATGTATACGTATATGTATACATAGTTACAAATATAGTTATATTTAATTATATAAAGTTTTATATAGTAATACAAATATTTATATTTAGTTATGAACATATAGTTAAACATAATGTTGTATGTTGTTATACATATAATTATAAATATAGTTACATGTGGTTATACATATAATTACACCTATAGTTAAACATATATTTATACATGTAGGTATATATATATTTTTATATAATTATATATATTTATACATATAGTTATGTATAGGCATAGATATTGCAAAATACATTTTTATATAATAATATATAAAAATGTATATTAAATATATGTTGAAAATTATATATTTAAATATAGTTATGTATAAAGTTTTTATAGTTATACATATAGTAAGATACAATTATTTATAATTTATACATATAGTATATGTAATTATAAATAGTTATATATAGTTAAACATATAGATATATATATATTCATACAAGTAGTTATATGTAGTTATGCATAAATGTAATTAAAGTTATACACAAATATATAGATTTACATATATGTATACATAGTTACAAATATAGTTATATTAAAATATATAGAGTTTTATATAGTTATACAAATATTTATATATAGTTATATAAATATAGTTAAATATATAGAGTTTTATATTGTTTTAATATATAGAGTTTTATACATATAGTAAATATATAGATTTACATAATGTTGTTATACATATAGTTATACTTATATTTTATACATGCATGTATACATATTTTTTCATATAATTTAATATATTTATAAATATAGTTATGTATAGGCATAGATATATTTAAATACATTTTTATATACTAATATATAAAATTGCATATTAAATATTTTTCGTTAATTTTATATTTAAATATAGTTATGTATAATGTCTTTAAAGTTATACATATAGTAAAAGACAATTATTCATAGTTATATGTTTTTATACCTATAGTATATTTAGTTATAAATAGATTTACATAGTTAAAAATATAGTTATATATATATATATATATATATATATATATATAAATTCATACAAGTAGTTATATGTAGTTATCCCTAAATGTATACAATGTTATAAACAAATATATAGACTTACATATATGTATACATAGTTACAAATAAAACTATATTTAATTATATAGAGTTTTATATAATTATACAAATATTTATATATAGTTATACACATAGGTTAACATAATGTTGTATATTGTTATACATGAAATTATAAATATAGTTACATGTGGTTATACATATAGTTACACATATAGTTATACTTATATTTATACATGCAGGTATATATATATTTTATATAATTTAATATATTTATACATATAGTTATGTATAGGCATAGATTTATTTAAATACATTTTTATATACTAATATATAAAATTGTATATTAAATATATTTTGTTAAATTTATATTTAAATATAGTTATGTATAATATCTTTATAGTTATACATATAGTAAAAGACAATTATTTATAGTTATATGTTCTTATACCTATATTATATTTAGTTATTAATAGATTTATATAGTTTAAAATATAGATATATATATATATATTTATGTATTTAATTATTTATTTATTCATATTCATATAAATAGTTATATATAGTTATACATAAATGTATACAAAGTTAATTCTAGATTTCTAGCTTCCTATTCCTCTTTCATATGCTCTCATAAAATGTTTTGGTATATGTGAAGATGCATTATCTCATTCTGATGTTGTAAAGAAGATGTGAGACTATATAAAAAATATTAATCTACAAGTATGCCAACATTCATTGTTTTCACCTCCCCCCGATGATAATCTATGGTTCTATTCTTCAATTTCAATTAATCGTTAAATTTTCGTGTTTTTGAAAAGGATCCTTCAAGGAAAAAAAAAATCCAATGATAAGTTGAAAGAGCTACATCACTGCAAGTCTTTCACTGGATTTGCAATTTTCTCAAAGCTCTTATCTCCTCACTTCATGAAGAAGGAATAATGAGCAACTTTCGGGCACATGATTTTTTATATGTGTAGCTAAATAGGAAGAGATTTATTTGGTGGCATCGTTGTTCTTGATTCTAGTTTTGTTCTTTGCTTGGCTGACTAACCTTATCATTATTCTTTGCAGGACATCTGCTGTGCAAACATGGCAACTATTTTGGAAGTTGATGACATCAAGTGTCACATGTCCATATAGGTTTTGGTATTTGATTTTGATTTTGTTTTTAATTTTGTTTTTGATTTTGTTTTTGATTTTGTTTTTGATTTTGTTTTTGATTTTGTTTTTGATTTTGATTTTTCTTTTGAAATGTTTCTGTTGGAAATGAGAGTTTATGTATTTGTGGTTATGCAGTTTGAACCTTAAAATTGATGCAGTTTGAGCCTGCACCAAGAAGAGGAGAGCCAGAAGTGACCAGAAGAAGGCCATATTACTTCCTTTAGTGCGAACCAATACAAATTGGTGCAGCCAAAATATCTATCAGACAAAATATAACTCACGCACTAAATCATATTTTATTATTTTTTTAAATTTTTCAGCACTATATTTATTTTGTACACTACCATAACACACTATTTGCATTCTTGTCCACATTTCCTCACAAAAAATGCCACACTACATGCATATAACTGCCCACAACCTTTCCATACACACATCCACTTGACATTATCACATGCCACATGCCATACTACTACAAGATGTGGCACCATATTATTGCATGGCAGACTACAATGGAGGTCAGCTAACTTTTATTAGTCGTTCTTATTTATTCTAGATAGTGACATTCAAATGGTGAAAACACTTTCTTTTATGCAGCATAAATGCGATCTCATCAATATGAGCTATGGCGAGCCCACTTTACTTCTAAAATATGGTCATTTTATTGATCTTGTTAATGAAGTTTAAGTTATAGCTATTAACAATTGATTCTCATGTTGTTCCACATTTTGTGTTTCTAAGCCTATTTTTGTTTGCCCTGAATTGTGAGTAGGTGGTGAGCAAGCACCATCATGTGTTTTTTAGTAGAACTAGCAATAGTTGTCCATCATTAAACACCATTGGTGCCCCTGGTGGTACCACATCATGTATTCGTTCACTATTAGCTCTTGATTTTTTTTTCAGCAAGTTTGATTTAGCAAGATATTAGGGACTCCTTGCAACCTATGATTACTCAGGAGCAAGCAGTGAAGCTATGTGATACAAACTTTGGTATCATGGCAGATGGTAAAGAGCTTGATGGTAATGGCCATTAACGTATGTGGGTTGCCTTAATACAATGAGAATTATATATTTACATTGTACATTATTATATTCTATTAATTTATATATTAAGATTTTTAGATGTTAATGAGCTAAAGAGAGAAAGAAACATATATTATAATATTACATTTCATGTGTGCATACACATGTAATAGTCCACATGTTTGCATTGTGTGTGTCATAAACTACCAAGGCAAGGAATTCATAGCCTTGGTTGTGCCTAAGTCACATTCCTATTCACAAAGCTTTATTTTTTAAAATATTTTATAGTTTAATATGATATAAACATATTTACTGTGAATACTAGATCATGAGTTTTTAGATGTGTTTTTAGATATGCGAGTTAAAGGTAGCTCTATCAAGCAAAGAATACTAGATAATTACTAAATGTGCATTTCTAACATTTCATAGGTGCCTAATGCCATTCCTCCCTTGAATGATGATTTTATGACATTTGATATTTTGGAATCTAAGGTTTCTGGTGATATCGTTGGCAATGAATATGATATTATGGCTAAGGACATCAGGGTTGGGGATTTGAATTTGTTGTTTCCGTAGTATATATGTACATATATACTATAGTATTATATATAAGGTATAAGTTGTATTGCATAATTTACCATATATTTATCAAAATAGAATTTTTTTTATTTATTTATTTTAATTTGATTTATTCGTTTAAATTTCATACGGATATGATATCATAACATTCCCCATACGAATCTTGCAAAAGTGAAGGGACATTAGAAAAGGGTTAAAGTTACATGCGAATATCTCACTTTCTATGGTGGTGGCTCCCAATTCAAAAATGTAGCTCTGCACTACAAAGTCTTCATTAATGAGGACGTTCTTTCCATATTTGCAGAAACATAGAAATTAGAATTTTACTAGACATGACGTAGGAAGACTTGGATTGGTTTATAGTAGGAGAAGATGGTGAGTAGAGAAGTTGAGGGAGAGAAAGCAACATCAATTTTACAGACAAATAAAACTTTATGCACTATCGTTAGATACATTGATGAAGAAGAAATTGTAATAAAATATTATTATGTTTTTGTTTTAACTATGTAACAAATTGTATCATAATAATATATTAACTATTTTATTTTTTGTTAATTATAAATATTAGTTTATATTTTATGTTTTTATTCAATTAAATATAAAAACTTAAAAATATGTAATCAAATTTTTTTGTGAAAAAATAAAATTGGGAAAATAATTTTGGAATGAAAATAGCTAGGGATTTTTTCATCTCTAATTTATCTAGAGACTTTTATGTAACTTATAATTACAATCAAATTAGCAAGAAAAAAATATAATTAGGTAGGGAATTTATGACGTTAAACAATTTGGTAAGGAATTTAGTTGTCTCATTAATAATTTGCAACATGCACTTTAGCTTGGGATAATTTCTCTTGCAAATCCATCATTATTATATTTTAGTGATGGAATAAGCCCAAATAGCTAGGGAAATTGCCCTAACTATTTGGGCTTTTTTGTAGTGAGATAGATAGCTATATAGACTAAGTGATAGAAAGATAAACATATAGATAGATAGATATATAAAGAGATTGATAAATATAAAAAAACAATTAAATAGATAGATAGATAGTTTGACAGATATATAGATATACAGATAAATAGATAACTAGATAATTCGATAGATAGATAGGTAAGTAGATAGAGAGATAGAAAGATATACATATAAATAGATAGACAAATAGATAGATAGATAGCCATATAGAGATATGGATGGATAGAATGATATAAAGATATAGAGATAAACAAATAGACAAATAAATTGATAGATAAATAGATAAATAGATAGAAATATTGATAGATTAGATAGATAAATAGATAGACAGATAGATAAATAGATAGAATGTTAGACAAACAGACATATAGACACAGATAGATAGATAGATAAATAGAAAGATACACATTTAAATAGATTGATAGAAAGATAAAATAATAGATAAATAGACAGATAGATATAAGACATATAAGCAAATAGATAGATAAATAGATAGATAGATAATAGATAGATAGATATACACATAGA
>JAREIK010015034.1:0-2500 GCA_029783825.1 Sapria himalayana | reverse complement strand
AGGTTGGTAGAATGACAATAGACCGAAAGACAATTAGAAAGTTAGATTGATAAACATATTGATGATAGAAAGTTAGATATTAGAAAATTAGATAGTTACACATATAGATAGATAAGTAGATTGATAGATTGATAGTTAGACAGATAGACAAATATACTAAAAGACATACAATTATTGATAGATAAACATATAGACAGACAACACTTAAAAAAGATAAATATATAGATAGATAGAGGTATAGACATATAGACAGACAATAGATAGACATATAGGCAAATAGACTGATAGAAATTTAATAAGAAATATAGATAGCAGAAAGATATATAGATAGATAGTTATATAGACAGAAAGTCTAATATATTGATTGACATATAGATTGATAGATTGAATTATTGAATTATATATAGATGGATTGATTGGATGATAAATAGATAGATAGATAATCATATAGACACACAAACATATAGACATATAGATAAATAGATAGACTAATAGCAACATAGTCAAATAAATAGATAAAAGATTAATAAATAGATAGGTATTTAGATAGATAGATATATAAATAAATAAGCAAAAATATAGTTACACACACGCACACACACACACACACACATATATATATATATATAAAGTCAGTTATATAGATAGAAAAATACATTGATAAATAGATAGACCAAATAGAATAATAGATAGATTGAAAAATAGACCAATAGATTGATAGATGATAAAAAATTAGAAAGATAGAAAGATAGGCAGATATACAGATTTATAGATAGACATATAGATAGTTAGATTGATAACCAGATAAATAGATAAATAGATTGAAAGATAAATAGACCAAAAATAGATAGATAGATAGATTGATAGATTGATAGATAGAGCTATAGACAGATAGGGAGATAAGCAGATAGGTAAATAGATAAAAAATAAATAGACTGATAGCCATATAGTCAAATAGCTAGATATATAGATAAATAGATTTGTAGATAAAAAATAAATAGACACATAGATTGATCGATATACACATATATAGATAGCTAGACAAATAAATCATATAGATATATAGATAAATAGATAGGTAGATAGTTAGAAAAAAAGAGAGATATACACATATATAGATAGATATAGAGATATATAGATAGACATTTAGATAGTTAGATAGATAGAGAGATAGATATATAGACAGTTACATAGTTAGAAAATAGATAGTTAGATAGATAGTCAAATAAATAGATTGATAAATTGACAAATAGAAAAATAGACATATACATTATACACATATAATAGATAAACATATAGACATATAGATAGTAGACACATAAAAAGATAGATAGATTGTAAGATAAAGAGTTAGAGAGTTAGATTATTAGTCATAGATATATAGAATATATAGATATAGATTATTAGTCATAGATATAGATATAGACAGATAGACCATATACACATAGATATATAGATAAAAAGATTTATAGATAAATAGATAGATAAATATAAAAATAAATTGATAGATATATAAATAGATTAATTGAATGATAAATATATAGATAATAGATAGACATATAGGCAAATATATAGAAAGATAGACAAGTCGATAGACTTATGGGCAGATAGATAGATAGACAATAGATAAATAGAAAGATAGATAGATACATAGATATTTAGACAAATAGATAGACAAATAAATATATCGATAGATAGAAAGATAGATAGAGAGAGAGAGAGATATATATATATATATATATATATATATATATATAATATATATATATACTATTAGACATAAGACTATAGACAGAGAGATAGATAGATAGTTGGGGAGATAAATTAATAGATAGATTGGTATATAGATATATGATAGATAGATAGATAGATAGATAATAGATAGACTGCCATATTGATTGACATATATATAGATTGATTAATTGATAGATAGATAGAATACAAGATAGATAACATATAGATAGATAAATAGATCGACAGATAGATAATAGGCATATAGGTAGATAAGCTGATACATAGATAGTTATACAAATACACTGACATATAGATATTCAATAGAAAGATAGATATATAAATAGATTGGAAGAAAGACAATACATAGATATAGATATATAGCTATAAATAGACAATTAAATAGATAGATTGATCGACATATAGAGAGAACACAGTTATATTGTTAGATAAATAATAGATTGTTAGTTAGATAGTTAAATAGATAGACAAATAGATAAATAGATATATAAATACATAGATTTATAAATTTATAGATGATAGATACATAGATAGAAATATAGATAGATAAAAAATAGTCTAATATATAGATAGAAAGATAGAGAGATAGAAAGATAGATTGAGACATAGAGAGATAGATAGCCATATCAAAAATATATAGACTATTTACTGATAGTAGTAGATAATTAAGATAGATTGATAGATATATACATAAATAGATAGATAGATAGACGTATAAGTAGATAAGTAGATAGTTAAATAGATAGAC
>JAREIK010015033.1:0-16674 GCA_029783825.1 Sapria himalayana | reverse complement strand
GAGAATTGGAATCGAATAGATTGAATCAGAAAGGAACTTAGAGAGAGGCAAAATCACCATTGTTGAAAGAAGGGCTACCAAAAGCTCGCTCACGTTATCATTAGCAAGGCAAGGTTCGTTAAAGGAAGCAGTCCTTCCGCTGCACGAGCATCGACACAGAGAGAGTTTAGAGTAATTAGCCAATCCGATCACCAGAAGAGTGAAAGGGAGATGAGAAGCTAAATAAAATAAAAAAGCACTCAGAATCCCAATCCCATCCAATCCAGATAGCATACAGTGAAGCAGATGCTGAATTATTTCCAAAATCTCCCAGCCCAGAGGGAACGATATGAGGACCTAGGCTTATGACATTTCATTTCATTTTCGAGAGATGCTTTTCATAGCCTTAGTTACCAGGAAAGATTTGATGTGAACAAAAAATCTCATGGTTGAATGCTCACAAGACATGTGACCAAGAACGGCTTAAGTTGAATATACTTTGAAGGAATGGGCAGCTAGATTTAGCCTCGGATTTCGATGTTTATTATCCTAGTCGGGATGATGGGCCCGACCCCTTTTTTGATGTCGAGTTAGCTGTGAATTTCATAGTTGTCGACTTAGTTACTTTACCTTTTTCATTCACTCGGGTGGCCTACGTAACGTACTTCTTGGCTTCTTTATTCATGTAAGAAAGTGCTTATTACATAATATGTAATTACATGCTTCTTATTATTATAAAGAATAATATGTGTCTATATGACAATTTGTTGTTCGTTATTAGTCCCCTTATTCCCTGACTTCGTAAGTTGATTTGTTTTTCTATGCTCGGGCTCCACTCCTCCCTCCCGATGAGATGGATTCAGTTGACCGTCGCCCCTGTCTATTATGCTGATCCTCGGTATGGGAGGGGACGGGATAACGAGCAACTGGATCTACTTGAACTGAAGCCCAGGTAAATGGATCGAAGGCTGTATTTAACGTTCCCACCTGCAATTACGAAATAGGCTAGCTGACCTAGCAGTGAAAGACGAGAGAGCAGAAATGAAAGATGAAATAGCTGGCACTCTGAATCCTATCACAGGGATTGCCACTCTCTTTATTTACGGCTTGCCTTAGTCGTGAAAAGAGGAAGTCTGCCCTAGCTATGGATCTACCATATATAGTTCCAATGTAAGCTGGTGAAATACAACCTTCAATACAACTTACCAAGGCAATCTTCTTCCAATCAATCCAAAGGATGGCCCTGTTGATAAAGAAGATATCCACGGCGAGAAACCTAGGTAGTGATGAACGGCTTGTTATCACAATTGGAAGAATGACTTTGCCAAGGACAAGAAGAAGAAAGAGAGTGGGTGATGTTGCTTCTCCCCCTAGAATGATCCCTTTTACCGCTCCCTTCGCTTGTGATTGAGGGCTATTAGCAGCTACCAAGAACCCTTTCCCATGGTCCGTTAAAGATCCCGAGATGGATAGATGCCGAGTGCTCGCATGCCTTTAAAGATTTTAAGGGTCTAAGAAATGAGATCAGAACCTGTAGTACTACTACCTTGGGGGTCATTGACTCTTGTCTTTATGGGACCTTTGTCAAGGTCCTTGGATGTCTTCGACCATGGTCTTCTTTCTTTCCTTCCACCCGGTCGTACCTATTTAGCGGAGTCCATGAACTCCCAATACCGAATGAGTGAAACTCCCAAGGACAGAGCTTGGCTTCCTTTAAGTCTCATCCATACCATGTGAAGGGTCGGCCACTCTATGACAGGCATTTCCTTTCCTTTTACCGACCGGCGAAGCACCGATGGTAGGCCGTCGTAAGCCTGACGACCGAAGGTCGGCTTATTCATTCAACTTATTCATTGACAAAGGACCGAAGGTCCGAGGAAATTCGGTGACTTGACAAAGAAATCCAAGAGCCGAAGGCAAAACTTCTAAACTTCTCACTTTTTCTTCCGTGGTCATATCCATGTGAAAGCACTTTCCGGGCATGTTCACATAGAGGAGGAATCTAAAAGGTCACTTCGTTTCCATATTATAGGACCTTGCCATGTCATCTTTCTTTGCCTTCGGCCCCATCTCCTGGTCTTCTCTCTCTTCTCTTTTGGGCTTTTGGTGAACATCTTGCCCATGTATTAGACCTTTCTTTGCCTATCGGGGTTTGAAAGGTCTTTAGTCAAACAAAGGTGTTCGACCAGGAGAGGGAAGAGGAAGAAGAACATCGAGGGATCAGACGTCCCTTGGACCCTGTCCAAGACACGAAGAGTGAATGAAGGAAGATACTACCGACAAGAAAAGGAGTCAACAGACCTCGAAATAAGACATCTCAAGAAAAAAAGCATTCAACCAACACTAAAGGAAAAGCAATAAAGCACACCCCCTTCGTCGGAACCTCCGCTAAAGCCCCTGCCCATTATTGCCCTGCTGGAGTGGAATATGTAGATACTCTTTCCGGTAGGTAGGCTTGATACTTCCGCTTCCTTTCTTTCAGATTGAAAGATTTAAGCTCAATTACCTTCTTCTAAACCCTTCTGATAGATGGTTAGAAAGATGCCATGCCTCCTAGGCCCGTAGATTTCCCAGTAGGAGCAATGCAATCCTCGTTGTCGGACCCTTACCTAGATATGTGTGCTCCAAAGGACCCTCGTAGGCCCACTATGGAGAGGTGAAATCTTACGTCGCTGACTGCTTTCGTTGCTCACAAAAGTTAGGATCTCCAATTACATTGCCCTTAGACTGAGTGCCTAGCTTCCTTTCTCTACACCTTCTATGCCTTCCCCGCTTTCAATCTTTCGTGTAAGAGTCAGTGTTATTCAGCTTCACCTTCTGTTTCTTCTTCCTCCACTGGAACTATTACTAAAGAAGGAAGGCTTGATGCTAGTCATATTACATCTCCAGCAACTAAATAAAGAGCTAGAACTTAAACTACACATATGGAAAGGCTATACTTTACTTTGAAGTTTTATAACCCTCCGATGGTTAGAAATTTCCTCTACTAGTAGATAGTTATGAGATTTTCTTACCTCTACGGCCCAGCAATTGAGACTCTATATACTCCATCCCTCTTCCTGTAAGCCTGCCTTGATTGGCTAGCAATTGAACATGGAGACTTTACACTTTCTGGCCCCCCTCTTCTAACTCCAACTCGAACTAGGGCTATTCCTTCATCAGATGTATGAGTTAGTAGACCTCCTTCACTATCTTGCCCGGCACTCGAGTTACTCTTTTTCACCTGGAGATGGTTAATTTACTTTACTTGAAGCTAGCTACTTTAACTATTTGACTTGCCAGCTAGTTTCAGCTTCGAAGAAGGATAGGTCTTTTCTACCTCATTGACGGTAGTTAGCTCAGTTGATGAATCTTTAATGGACCACCTTCTAGTAAGTCCATCCCTCTCAGCAGACGAATTGTAAGAAAAAAAATAGTAGGATAGTAATCTTTATTGGACGCTTCCCCACTGAAATTTCTCAGCTAAAGATTCACATTCTTCTTCGAGGCCTGTTGTTGGAAATGGTTTCCGGCCTCTCCTAGAATGCTTGAAGCTAATAGAGAAAGTCCTACGCTTTCATTTAGAGCCGAAACAGCTTAAGATGGTTCTTTTCCTGTCCTGTCTAATTCAACTGTCGACTTGTAAATGCTTCAGTAGACCCTTCACCGGGGAACTTCTATTATTATGTTATAAGGCTTGCCCCAAGGCTTTAGGTACCTAGTATGCACAACTAGCGGTTATCCCCTACCATCATAGCTTAAGATTTCCAACAGCCCTTAGACACTAAAATGCCCCGGGATCACATTTCCACTTCCACTGTCCATGGTATCAACCACTGACATCATTAGAAGTAGATCTTTCCTAAGAGAAGGAAAGTCTATAGATACCTTAAATGCTGACAGAAAGGTTAAAGCGGTCCAGAAATGATCATAACCGCACAGGCGGGAAGCCATTCACCCCTAAGGATGATTTCTTATTCCCATATAACTCAATCAATTGATTCAGGAGCCGCCCTAGTAGCATCAAATACAATTGCTTCTACTCCCGCTTTTGAAATATGCCATCTATCTTCTGCTGTAAATGCAACTACTTGTTCCTTGATAGTGTACACCCTTACCAAGGATGAAATGCCAATTGAACTGATACTGTTGGCCAATCAAGGCAATCATCAGCATACGAGGTCTAAGGAATTGAAGTCTTCGTAAGTAAAGTAAATGAATACGAGATAGATATCTCGGAGAGGTGAGGTGAATGAGTTACCAGCTACAGAAACTAATCACTCTGATGCTACACAATTTCCTGCCTATAACCTTATCTTTGTGCTGATATTGGAACTATTTCATATGTAGATTCCTCAACTTATTCCCTTTCTGGTATTGAACCAGTAACAAGATCCTCTCTTTCCGATTCCGATTCTTGACTGCTAGACCAAGATGACCTTTCCTACCTTATGATAGACAATTTTCACCTGCTACGGCTATTGAATCAGCAACTTTTGAATCAAAGCGATAGGCCCCTTATTCAAATCTAGACATAATGGGGAATACCCGGCGAAAGGCGCATCTCTTCCGAAGCTATTGCTTTTTAAGCGGAACTCTGCTTCAGACTTATCTATTCGTAGATATAAGATTTCCGGGGTATGGACTGACTTAGGCTTAGTGAATATCTTTGATTTTCAATAGTACGATCTTCGACATATGAAGAGATATTTTTGTTGAAGCCAACAGGGAAGACTAACTAAAGGGAGTAATATGCCAGTAGCAGTCCCCATATCTTCAACTATATTCTTCTGTGATATCATAGATCGAGCGAGGGCCTGTCTTTAAGAGGGGCCTATAAGGCTGCCAAACCATCAAACAAGCAAGCAGGAATAGACTAGTTAAATGAAACAGGATCTCCTTGGGCTCGGGAAAGGAAAGTAGTTCACAAGAGCTTTGACTATAACTACAAGCTTGAGTTATAACCTGAAAATCATCTAATCAAAAAAATATCATGACCTACTGGACTTTTTTCAAGACATACGAGGCATACTAAGTTCACCCGGTTCGAGAACCTTCTTTCTCTCATCAGGACATTACAAGCCCCATCGAACAGACCAGACCAGACCTTGAGCTAATGAGGACAGGACTAGCCTTACAGGGCGCTAGCCATTAGAAAAGAACTGAACTTCCCCAACACTTTTACTTGACTTGAGAACAGAGATAGCAGACACTATCGATTCTCCAATCACTTGACTTCCAGCTGAGAGCAAAAGGAATGCATAGCTGTCTGAGATCCTTCTGAACCTGACACCAATATGTGACATCAAACAAGCACGAAAGCAAGGAAGTCCGTTCGGGTTCATGGACATGGACTATGAAGTCAAGTCAGAAGATGAAAAAGAGTGAAGCCACTTGACCGATAGGGTCAGGAGCGGAGACCCGCCCTTCATTGATGAAGTTTAGAGATTGGAGTCAGGGACAATAGAGGAGCAAGCCCAAATAGAAGCCAGGGACTAAGATGACTGGACAGGAGCGATAAGCTCAGCCACTCGACCAACCCTTGATCCTCACCCTCGGAGCCAAACGAAAAGACGAAAATCCGGCTAATTTTCCTCCGAGATTGGACCCCTTGTTTTAGGCCTTTTGACTTGAGGTAGAGAGAGAGAAAGCCGCCTCCCTCTAGATTGATACTACAGTCTCCATATTGTCTAATCAACATCAGTGGTGAAGGTGATGGAAGTCCATCTTTTCCATACCATTGGGTTAATTTTAGGTAATCTGACCTCTATTAAAGGTGTAGAGTACCGTTAGTTGTGACTAAGGCGAACCCTTAGCCGGGATCCTCCGGATTCTTAGGTTAATGGTAACCCAAGGTCCAGCTGATTGTGCACTCCCCGATAAGAAAGGGCCAGTGTGACCATTGTTTCCCAGGGGAACTGTCCGTGGGTAGTTGTATATATATGTCATCAATTCTATCATTGACAAGACTAAAACCACGTTCATGTAAGTAGAAGTAACAGGTGGTGTCGCTTTAAACAGACTTCATTACCTTTTACGGTAACCATGTCATGTGCCTTCTCTGCCGGCTAGAACCCGGTCCTGGAACATCAATGCATAGGCATTTTTAGTAAGCCTCGCTCTCGACGTTCTTGTAGTCCGTGGCTAACCGTGTGACTTTATTGTATTATGCACCGTCTACCTCGCCTTCGGAGAGGAAAGGAAACCTTGTCTTATGGGATAAATACTCCCAGCAAGTCCATTTCCGCTCGTAGATGGGATCTCAAATAGGCCTTTTTTGGGTTTTATCAGGAAAATTGCTTGTTTTCGGATTTCTTTTCATAAGGCAGGATCTCAATGTGATAAAAAATCTCCAACCCCCAGCTTGTTTTTGATCGGATTGGCAGGTTTGGGAGGATAAAGACTGAGATTCTGATTTAGTGCCCTTCTGATTCTGTGCTGTCTGAATAATGTATACAAGCAACTCCCTATTCCACTAAGGAGATTGAGTTATCGAGTTACCTGTCTTCGAACCTAAACTGGCTCACTAGCCCACAGAACTTAGATTGGAATGGATTGTGAATCAGATGAAATAGTTCATGAGCTTGACTAACCGTACTCTCTATTCTTCTACTTGAGCTATCTCGCCACTTTCGGACTTAGCCTGATACTTCTAACAAACGGCCCGTTCGATTTTCACTTGATCATGAACTCCTCACTCCAATCGAGATGAGCTAAAATCCCTACTCCTCCTTCTTCATGAGCTAATGAACTCCTCACTCAGGAAGTGAGCTACTAGAATATGAACTCTATTAGAAGTGAATTCCAGGGTGTCGAAGAAAGATAAGAATGAACATTTCATTTACCTCCGGGTAAAGCACACGTGCAGGGCTTGAAAGCCCCACTGAACGGAAAGAGGAACTAATCAGTGCAAGCATAAGAGGGCTACCCTGACTAGAAAGAAAGCCCATCTCCTTCCTAAACAAGAACCTTCCACTATCGATACGGATCAATTTAATCATTCACAAATGAGTTGATTAGCTTATCACGTGGCCTGATATGATCCATTTCGTGGCTCGCTATCCTATAACATAACAAGCAGTTTCTCCTGAACTTCCTATAAGAGTGCCGCATGAGCAAGCTTCTATCTCAATCTCCAGGATTTCACTTATCGAACGACTATCCTATAAGATGACGTCCAGGATTTCACCCCGTCACTTCCTATAGAGAGTGACGTCCAGGATTTCAACCGTCACTTCCTATATTCGTTACATTCTAAAGGACGGTAGATACACACACAGTTTCAAGTCCAATTTCATTGAACCTTATCCGGCTCAACCTTTACATCGAGGACTAACCTGTTATTCCCCCCTAGACCACTAGACTGACATCATCCTCAGTTGTTTTTGTCTGAGGATTTGTTGAACATCCTTCCATCCCGCAAGAAAGGTCCCCTTGAAACCGTCCTGGGTCCGCCCATCTCGCCGACTGGTTCGTGTAGAAGAAGTTTACAACCCCCGAATTCTTCATCTCCCATTGAATATACTATGTAAGATGAACCCGAAGTCCCGGTTCCGCCTGAACCAACCACTCAAGACATTCTCAAGCTCTGTTGGCCAAAAAGAAGTCAGCTCATTCTACTGCAACTCAGCACCTCCGGTTCAGTCTTTGATGATTGTGACCAATATGCTGAATACTCTTCCGACCCAGGACTTCCTTTTTAACATGCCCTCCTTCCCCTATTGAAATTGAAAATTGTTGAAGGAATAAGGGGAGCAGCTAGCCAAGTTACAGGAAGTGTTGTAGAAAGTGAAGGGGTCTGGAGACCATGGGCTCAACATGAAGGGATTGACCATTTATCAAGAGGTTTTCAATCAAGAAAAGTTCCAGATGTCTGACATAGACAAATATGATTAAACTGGCTGTCCTTAGACTCATATGCAACTATTTTTATAAATGTAGGTTCTTTTCTATGGAGCTCACTCAGAAGCAGATGACCCCAATCTTTCTTAGAACTCTTAGTTGGGCCGCTGGGCGATGGTTCGCACGAATTGAGAAATCGACCCGGGATGACATCGCCAATGCTTTTTAGAAACAATCTAATTATAACACCCAGATATGAAACCAGGAGAGGCCAAATGAAAGATTCACTTCTTTCCTGGCCCGGCCCCGCCCCCGCCCGTTGGAAGGGAAAAATGCCCAAGTGATCCATCTCCCCCCATACAATACAAGTAACAAGTTCATTTAAGGAGAAAGAACATGAGTAGGCAATACCATGACTCTCTCTATTTCCAAGGGATGACCACTGATGAGTCTTTGATTGAAGCAGCCACTCATATTGAAGATGCTATCTACAATGGGAATCATGGATCACATGTAAAAGAGGCAGATCCAAAAGGAAAGAAGAAAGCCCTAAGTGAAAGGGGGAAAAATCAAGAACAGTGAAGTCAATGTATTGTCTGACGGAAAGCCAAAGACACCCAGGACTTTCACTCCGTTAGGCATAACTCTCAGCCGCGCCAAGAAAAAGCTGCAGAAGCATGGTGTACTCACGCCTCTTCCCCCATCTACGCCCCTAGATCATTTCGTCCTAGGAACATAGCCAATCCCAATTGCAAGTACCATCAGACAAATTGCCAAAATAGTGACTGTGTGTAAGGGTGTTTAAGACATCCAAGACCTTATTGATTCTGGGAAAATGGAGCCACCAAGGGCAAACCAACCATCCCAATGTAACTACCAATCCCCTACCCATCTACGACCACCTCCTCCTGCCAATATAAACATGATCGAGCCGACATTGTGAGTTGGGATCCATCCCTCCAACTCACGCCAGCCGGAGAAAGGGGGGAAACTTATGGTAGAGACATGACTGGAATCCGGGAGACTTACGAGGTGGAGCCCCCACCTCGAGTTCATATGCTCCGGTGGGATTCTTTCTACGACAATCTCCCAACCCTCCAATTACTCCCTGAAAGCCCAGCAAGTGATGAATCCTTTACCCTCGCTCATATTCCTCAACCCTTTATTTGATGAAAGCCCTAGTTGCCGGACCCTACAGACCTAAAACCTCCCCACATCTTTGTGGATGGACTCTGATGAGCTGTATCAATACGGCACCAATGATGATATGGATTTTGTCATACATGAGGAGGCCCAACACATGACCGTGGGGGAAAATGGAGCCGGCACATCTTAGATCTGATAACCCAACGGCCGAGACTAAGGCCCAAAAGGAATCCCAGGTGACGGAAGAAGATAATGAAGTAATTAAGCAATTGAAGAAGACTCGGGCGAACATTTCCATATGGGGCCTTCTCAAGTGGTGGAGCCAAGCCAGTTTCAGTCCTCAAGCAATCCAGGCAGATTGGGGTAAGGGAGTTTTGAAGTCAGGGTGACGGGGAGGGCAGAATACTCTCATATTATTTCTTATTCATTCCTCCTTTAGGAGTTAATGGGAGAGGATTATAGGTAAAGGTTGGTTACCTTGCAGCCATTGTCCACTCAGTAGGAGTGTCCTTTCAGCCAGTGGGAGAAAAGCGAATCCACTCCTGTTGCAGCTGAAGTCTCTCTTGAAATGAAAAGAAATTCAAATGGAACTTTCGTAGGAAAGATATTGTGAAAGCCGGCGAGGCTAGTGGGAAAGTAAGCAAAGTAAAGGTCGGCAGGATCGGACAAAGGAAAGTAAATTTCAAAAGGACCTTTCCAGGCTGAGATCCAGTTTCAATTGTAGTGTAAGTTGGAGAAAAAAAAAGTTCCCTACTTTTGCGAGTCACATAGTCCCTCTTCGCTTTGAGTCACTTCGTCCCTATCAATGTTTGTATACAAAGGTGAAATGAGGTCAAAGTGATAGGGTTGGGGAAAGGAAGGAGTATGACCCCAGAGGTTGGTAAATCAGTGTGGGAAAGCCCCTCGTTTGAGTATGCGCCATCTCCCTCACTTCCAGAAAGCCGTTGAGCGTATGTGTCGCCTGATACTTTGGTCGAACATCCGGCTGCAGAAGGCATCTGGTTTGAAGACGTGTTCCGAAACCAGTAATCATCAGAATATGCAATTACCCGATCAGAATATACAAAACTTGATCCGGAAGGAATGTCATTAATAGGCAAAGAGCTTGGTGCTCGTTGTTCACCATTTGCTGTTACACATGGGCGAGACGAAGAAAAGCCTCCTCTACAGCGAGAACTGCACTTGCATTAGTGGAGGCGATTAATATACTGTCCACACTCTTGTCTGCTAAGCGAAGCAAGGTTTTTCAAAACCAGTTACTCCTATCGGCGGAAAGTTTCCTACGGCGAGCTCGAGCAGAAGGCGCAGCCGAAGGCCAAAAAAGCCCTACTTCTTCCGGCAAGGTCATCCAATTGGAAAAACCTGACTGAACGTGAGGATGTTATGTCGACTTAATCCGTGGTGGAATATGTTATGTCGGCTTAGCCAGAAGTTGAAGATTTCGATGGTCTAGCCCGAAATGGGAGTGAGAAGTCTCTAAAAAAAAGGCGAGCTGGGCTCAGGAGCCGCTCAAGGGAAGAAGGATCTCGGGATTCAACCTGTTGTGATGAATTAGTCCTCCTACTCAAAGTTGTCATCAACCACTTTCCGTCTTGGATCTGAGTCAACGGCATTAGCATTTTCTTATCACTACGCTGTCTGTGAAGAAAGAAGCTAGGCAGCTTTCGCCGTATTGCCACGGCACTTGCTTTTAAAAGCTTGGGTTTGAGAGTCTTTACCTGCTGATCAGATAAATACCTAACCGCACCGTGGGAGGTGTAAAATAGAGGTTTAAAGGTCTCTAGCTGCCTCTAAGCCCGTTTCACTCTTTTTCTACAATCACTGGCGTAACATAATTGGCAGATGCCCTTGCTGCGGATTCGTCTGGTCATTGAGATTCGCCTCTTTTGCTCTCCCATTCGAAACCAGGCGGTTAGACTTTCTACCCATCATCCCGCCCATCTCTAGTAAACGGCCGAACTGGATTACTATACAAACACAAAAACAATTTGACCGTTTGCAGATTCTGCCTCGCGGAGTGGTTTTGTATCAAAGTCTTCTAGCCCCGATGCCTATCCTCAAAGGAATAAGGCAGGCCGAAGTGATAAACTGATCCATTGACCCTTTCTTTTTCGGAGTTTGGGTCTATTACCAGGCTTGGACCAGGTCTACCATCGAACCAATTCCTCTTTTCGCTTCCGTTACAACCGGAGGTCTTCCGCTTTAGTTGTGTCGCAGCATATACTTCCCCGCCCTAACACAAGAAAATAAGTGCACTTCCTAACGATTCTAATCAGGCAAGCTCTTTCCTATTGTTATTGATAGAGATTCAAGTGCGTAAAACACCTCTTCAAGAGAAGACCCTAAGTAGCTGGATTCTCTCAGAAGCTATTTACGCGCTTTCAGATCCTTCGCCATAGAAAAAATCTATCGGTCTGGGTCCTACCTTAGCCTTTAGAGCCCTTTAAAAGCGCGCTAAGCGATTATATACCTTGAAATAGGTAGTTTTCTCGCTAACGCTAGGAGCTTTGCTTTGGCCCACCCATTAACAAGCAAGAAAGCCGAAACAAGAAGATCTGAGCTAGCAGCTGAGTCTCCCCCACAAGCTTATTCAGCGGATTTATCGCCGGAAAGGTGCTTTAGCACATGTTCTTAGGGCCGATACCTGGATAACCTTAGTTCAGATGGAAATATATCCTCTAAGAGCCCTTGACTGCCCTACTTACTGTAAAAATTCCTCTTTTTCAGAGGTTCCTGTTGGGCTCTGTCAGTAAACACAATAACAATAAATAAAGGGAAGTGCGCCGGGAAAGCCACCGGAGATGCTTCAATTCCAGCTTGGGAATCAAAGGGGAGGCGCACCGACCGGAAGTGAAGAGCCAGAAAGCATAGATTTCCAGGTCTAGGAAATCGATTTTACGGGGAATCAGCGGCAGCTGCTATTATCCGCTCTTAGGTTGTTGCTCTATCTATTCTCTTAGTGGAATAGCTGCGCTTCCTATAGGAACAACTAACTACCTAGATACCTGTCTTGATCGATCTAATCTATTCTTACCTTTCCTTGCTTAGCTTGCTCCTTTGTTCTTTGCTACTGCAAAGATTCGGTTAACTATTGCGAATTTCTTCATGGAATGAAATAGAAATCATTCTTCCTTCCCGCATGGAGATCCATTGTAGCCTCCTTTCGTCAGGAAGGACGGTCTGCCCCAGAACCAATAGGAGCAGAAGGCCTATTTCCATGCAGCACCGAACTCTAAGCGAGTGGTTCTTCACGAAGAATAGTTGGCAGGCCCCCGGACTATAGGACAGCAAAAGTCAAAGTGGTTCGATTGATTTCCGAATCCTTTTGCTTGTGAGCTCCTTTCCACATTTAGGTCAGATGACCTTGCCCAAATGAACGTGAACGATCTTGAT
Organism: Sapria himalayana; assembly: GCA_029783825.1. Lineage (NCBI taxonomy): Eukaryota > Viridiplantae > Streptophyta > Magnoliopsida > Malpighiales > Rafflesiaceae > Sapria > Sapria himalayana. The sequence goes on along the minus strand of JAREIK010015033.1, from coordinate 4,335 downwards.
CCTCGGTCCAAGTTTTATGTTTTAGCTTCCGGTGTATAATCATCATAGGAGGGCTCTTAGTCTTGGTAGCCTGTAGAAATAACAAAATTCCAGGTAAGCCCTAGTTTTTCTTTTGATATCCGTAGGTAGGGAAAATCAATAGAAGAGGAACGGGCTAAGGGGAAGAATCATATGATCTCGGAGATGGTTATCTTATTCAATTAGAGAGACCCGCCTGCAACTCTAAAGTTGTCCCCTTTCTTTAGCAAGTCACTCAGTCTCAGTTTTCCGTCGTGATTCGCGATTGTGAATTCACGATTCAATTCGAATCCAGATAACTAACTGGGCACACATCAGTGGCACATGGCGCGAGATGTAGCCCTCCTCTCGTAATGGAAACACCCCGCTATCTAAGGCCGACCACCTCACCTGGCCCGCCTACGCTCGTATGGTTCGTGAAAGCCCGCCCTACCCTGAGCCCCTTCACACACAGAACTTTGATCTTCTCCTTTCTTATCTTCTTTCAAAGGGCGTTGGCTGGAGTCTTTGGTATAATATCTGCTGCCTGCGGTGCGGCCTTTTTAGTACAGTCAGGCGAAACCTACGTGCCCCTTGTGATGTGTCGATAGAGAAGATGACCTCTCTGAGGCAAATAATTTGATTCTTTCTGGCGGGCGGGTCTTTTATCTTCTAACAGGTGTCGGCAGAGTTTTTGAGTATGTCTTCTATGTATATCAGGACACTTGTTGATGGCTGCGAAAGAGCAACTTCGAGTCTATCCGAGTGTCTTAGGGTGTTGGAGAGACCATGTGGTGACGTCGCCATTATGATCATTTTGAGTTGGTAGCTGATATGCTGGCACTCTAGAGAGAAGTCCTCGAGCCCGGTGACTATTCTGGCTGGAGAGCTAGTCGAGTCGGACGGCGAGTCTGAGCCTCAGTGAGGCGCTTGTCAGTCAGCTATAGGAAGATAGCGGGTCCACCGGAGAGCTTCGTTCGTCGTCTTATGCTTAAGGACGAGTTGGTCCTGATCGTAGACCACCCTTGCTTGCCATAGCTAGAGAAGCCAGTGGCTGGAAGCTTTTTTTCTGTAAGACGGCTTCGGCTTCTCTTTGGCGTAGCTGAGAGTTCTCCTCCCTTTTCCTGAGAATAAAAAGGTTAGCAAAGCTGCATGCAACTCGTTCAGGAGCATCTCATTCAGCTCCTTTGTTTTTATTTGGTCTCTGATTGGGGGAAGGCCCGTGTTGGCTCTTCCAGGTAATTCGTTTTAGTTGTTTGTTGACACGCTCTGTCTGCATTCAGGCCTCTTGTGCGTGCCATTGAATGATTCTGAAGGCTGCTTCTTAATTCTACAACTCGGGACTTGTTGTTGCTTGGTTTTTTCTAGAGTCACTTCTCTTTCTCCAAGTGAGCCTTGGATTGGAGTTGAGAGGTTCCTTCCAATATAATATCCCTTTTCACATCAAAATGGAGGGAAGGCTCGGCTCCTAGGAGGCTGTTATGAGCTAGACTTCTGAGATATATAGCAGGTTTGTTATTGCCCGAGCATTGTTCATCACTTCAACCTGCTTTGTGGTGGGTGGCTAGAGTGGTGCAATGGTTGTCCATTTAGTATAAAACTTCTCTCAAACTTCTTCTCTGTGCATCATGCTTTGAGTGTCGCGGCTTGTTCTCCTCTCTTTTCTACGAAATTCTTTTTTTTTTAGGATCTTGGGCCGAATGCTTTTTTGGGTCTCAGGCCTTCCGATGGTTGGTACCTTGCTGCTTGACTTCCTGAGCATCATATCCTTAAGTCATTCCTTTTCTTTTTGTTGAGGGCAGCTGAGAGGGCTGCGACTCTTTGGGTACTTAAGTTTTAGGGGTTCAGACAGGCTGGTGTGTCGTGTGATGACCTACTTTGTTTGTCTTGTGTTGTCGAAGCCGAGATAGTCATCATTGCCGCTGACTGAAGGCATGCTGTGAGAGCTTTTCTGAGCAGCTTTCCATTCTGCGATTCTGAAGAATTATTGGGCAGGTATAGAAGAAAAAAAAGAGTATAGAGGCTGTTCGTTCCTTTCCTATAAGACTCTGTATCTAGTCGTAGCTCGGCCTCTCTCTTCCTTCTCTAAGGGTTGCTGAGAAAAGCCCGTGAGAGTTCTATGTGGTGATGGCCACGCTTCACAGCTTTGATCTCTGATGGTTGGCGAAATGCGGCTTTAGAAGCTGTTAAGTTGTCGGCCGATCTGGTGGTAGAAAATTGGGTTCGCTTCTTCATAATTCATTTTGATTTCGGCGGGTCACCTGATCAATATTCGGGTGTATTCTACCGGTGAGAAGAAACGAAAGCTTTTTCTTCTCTTCATATTAGTAAGAGATCGGTTCTTCCCTTGGCGGATAGCGTGAGAAAGGGTTTTTGTCCGGCGAATGGCTTTTCGAAAGAGAGAGTAACGAATTCTTCATCAGAAGGAGACTGGAGGTTCTTCAAGCCGGGTTTTTCAGACTTTAGGAACGGAACTGAATATGAAGGGAGAGGGGTCTTGAGAAGGAAGCATTCATTTCTCAGCTTCTTTTTACTCTCCATGCTATACTGGGAAAAACAGGAAGGACCGGGTCTGCTTTGGATCTTTCATATTCTTCTTCGATAGCTCCATTTCAAAATCATTCCAGATTCTTGTTTTTTTTCATTCTCACTTTTTTATTTAAAAGAAAATGGAGATCGTGGAAAAAAGTTCTCACGAAGTATTCTTTATTTATAAGTGCAACCATGACATATGACTTGGCTATCCGCCTGGCCGGCCGCCTCGTAGCTGGGAAATTGATCGTTGCGAACATGGCGAAGCACTATTGCCCCGCGCTATACTATCTAATCTAATGCATTCAATTCCTCCTCAATTGTTAGTGAATCAAAAAAGATTGCGTGTTGCTAAGCGGAGCGGAAAGGATCTTAGCCAACGGTTACCGGCTTTCAAAAAGCACCTTTTGGCTCAATCAAATCTATCGCTTGAAGAGCAGATACAAGACACTCTGATTTATGCAATGAAATAATTCTCGATTCGATCCACTTTTTCGAACCGCTTTGAAACCAAACTCTGATCGATTAGCTAGCTCTCGACCTCCAGCTGCGCTAGAAGAGAGTGGAGTGATTCCCCTTTTCAACAATCTGTATGCCTGTACCGCTGAGTTCCACGAACGAAGGGAAAGAAAGGCAGGTTCAGGCGATGTAAACAGTCCGAGCCCCAGGGTCATAAAAGGCTTTAAAAGGTCTCTGCAGTGGAATATTTTTTATGTGCAGGACCTTCCGCTTTCACACTTGAGCAAATAAATTATATATAGCTATATATATAGCTATCTACTTAGTAGGTCTATGGCCTGCCCCCGCAACAAGTACTAGCGTATAGCATAACCAAATAGAAATGTGGCTGGGCTCAGAAAGAAAGGATGAGTTCTTTTACGGGCTTGGTCATAAACTCCTTGCCGTTGAGGTAATGACTGAAGGAGTGAATGAGGGGAGTAGAAGGACTGAGCCATGTTAGTTGAGGGCTAACCATAAGAATGGGGTAGGGAAATGGATAAGATTCCATGAGAGGAGAGAGCTAATAGGAATAAGTGAGACGTTCCATTTGAGGCGGACCCTATTCTTCTCATCATATGAAAGCTGCAAAGAAACAGCGGATTCAAAAGCTTCAAAAGAGCTTAAAGTAAAAGCACACTTCTCCGACCAGAATGGAAGACTTCGGGGATCTCTCTATCTACTTTGTGTGAATTGAGTGCTAAGGAATTATGAATCGCTTAGCGCGCCCTAGCTCTAAAGGCTCAGGAAGGAGGGCAGATATGGAAATCCTAACAAAACAAAACCAGGAAAAAAAGGATACGTAGGGCAGGGCTTTAGCACTCTACTTCTAGTAAATGAAGGGGCTATTCCTCCCGGGCAAGCCAACTCACTTATCCTTATCGAGCTAGCAGTCACCTTAAGGGATCACGCTTATTGACATAGACAACCGATTCTCTTACTAAAGAAGTTGTGGAATCAGATGTCCTGCTGCTCCTTTCTATTGAGAGGTACCCCCAGGGATATATGAATTCTTGGAGCCCCTCCTCTTCATCTTCTCTTGCTTGAGTCCTAGGTTTCTTTTTCCAGACGCAGACGGTGCAGAGCTCGTACTAATAGCTAATAGGAGGGGCCGACCTTAGCCCAGTACTTAATATTCGACGGAATCGAGGGACTGCTGGGGTACGGCGTGGCAAGAGCCCTGTAGATGAGTCTTTATCTGAGACTATTTGAAAGATGGCTGCCTTTTGCTTATTGTCGCAGTAGCCTAAACCTTGTGTTTCCCGGTCGATCGTTCCGTTGCCGGCCAAGACTCCGTGCGGAGTACTC
>JAREIK010015032.1:0-32595 GCA_029783825.1 Sapria himalayana | reverse complement strand
AATCAATCAATCTATCTATCTTTATATCTAAAAATATATTTATCAATATTTCTATTTATCCATCTATCGATCTTTTTTAATTTAAATATTTCTATATGTGTGTCTATCTATCTATCTATTTATATATATATCTATCTCTCAATCTACCAGTCTACCTATCTTTCTATCTATCTATAAGTCTATCTACCTATCTATCTATCTATATATCTTTCTATCTATTTGTCTATTTATTTGTTTATAGATCTATCAATCTATGTCTATTTATCTGTCTATTTAGCTCTCTATCTATCTATCTGTCTATCCTTTTTATCTGTTTGTCTATCTATCTTTTCTTTTATATGTATATCTATATGTTTATCTATCTGTCTATCTTTCTATCTAAATGTATACATGGTCTATCTATATATCTATCTATATGTCTATCTAGGTGTCTATCTATCTATCTCTATATATATCTATCTTTCTATCTTTCTCTATCTATTTATCTATCTGTCTATCTTTCAATTAATCAATATATCCATCAGTCTATCTAGATATATCTATCTTTATCTACCTATCTATCTATCTGCTAATGTATTATCTATCATTATATCAAGATGTCTATCTTTTTGTCTATCTATTTGTAAATCTATCTATTTAATAATCTATCTATCTATCTAGTAATCTAATTATCTATTATTTATTTATTTATCTTAAAATATTTTATATATATCCATCTATTATCTATCTATCTATATAATTGTCTATCTATCTGCCTATCTATCTATCTATCAATTTGTCTATCAATCAATATATCTATCAATCAATCTATCAAGCTATCTCTGAATAGATCTATCAATTTAGCTATTATATGTCTCTTTATCTATCTATTTATTTGCCTATATTTATATATATCTATCTTGTCTATATTTCTATTTATCAATATATCAATTTATCTATCTATCTATCTATCTATTTGTCTGTCGATATATCTATTTATTTATCTATCTATATATTTCTTTTCTGTCTATTTATCTATCTATATGTCTATTTATCGATCTGACTATTATCTATCTATCTATATGCCATGTTTCTTTTTATCTATATATCTATCAGTCTATTTGTCTATCTATCTATCTCCTCATCTTTTTAAGTGACTATTTGTTTATCTATCAATCTTTTTATATGTCAATCTATTTATATGTCTATTTATTTGTGTATATATCAATTTATCCATCTATCTAACTATCTATTTGTCTATATATCTATCAATTTGTCTATTTGTCTCTCTCTATATAACTATATATTTCTTTAATTTTTTATCTGTCTATATATTTATCTATCGGTCTCTGTATCTATCTATATGTCTATACCTTTATTTGTTTATCTGTTTATCTATCTATTTATTAATCTATCTATCTATTTTATAGTGTATCAATCTATTTGCTATTTTTATAAATGTGTATCTATCTTTCTATCTATATATCTGTCTATCTATTTATGTGTCTATCGATCTGTCTATCTATTTGTCTACCTATCAATCTATCTGTCTATCAATTTTTCTATCTAACTATCTATTTATCTATCTCTCTATCTATCTGTCTATTTGTCTGTCTATATATATATCTATCTATCAATATTTTTATCTATGTATTTATCTATCTGTCTGTCTATCGATCTGTCTATCTATCTATCTATTTGTTAATTTATTTGTCTATCTATTTATCTATCAATCTATCTTTATTTCTATCTATCTATCTATTTGTCTCTCTGTAATTTCTTTATCAATTAATATAACTATTTAATTGTCTATCTATTAATCTATCTCTCGGTCTAACTATTTGTCTAATTATATATCTTTCAATCTGTTTATATATCTATCTATCCTTTCTAACTATCTATGTATTTAACTATCTAACTATCTAAAAATCTATATATCTATCTTTTTATCTATTTGACTTTTGATCTATCTATCTATTTTTCTATCTATCAATCTGTCTATACTTTTATATTTAATCTATCTATCTATTTATCTGTCACTATATCTTTCTATCTATCTATCTATATATCTATCTTTTTACCTATATATCTATCTATCTCTATCTATCAGTCTATCTATCTTTATAATAATGTGTCTTTTTATCTATCTTTCAATATGTCTATCAATCTGTCAATAATTTATATATCAATTTTTCTATCTATCTATCTATCTATCTATCAATCTATCTATCAATAAATCTATAAATCTATTTATTTGTATGTATATCTATCTATATATCTAATTGGCTATATATCTATTTGTCTATCTATCTATCTAGTTATTTGTTTGTCTATATATCTGTTTATCTATCTATCTATTTTTCTATTTATCTATCAGTCTATCTATTTGTATATCTATTTATTTATATATCTATATGTATATCTATCTGTATATCTATCTCTATTTATTTGTCTATCTTTCTGTCAAACTTTCTATCTATCTATGTCTGTTTATCTATCTAACTATTTGACTAATTGTCTATCAATGTGTCTGTCTAAATGTCTATCTATTTGTTTGTCAAGTTGTAAGTATATCTATTTGTATATCCATCTTTGTATTTATTTATCTATCACTCTGCCCATTTGTTAGTCTATATATATATATCTATCTATTTTTCTGTCTATCTGTCTATATATCTATCTATCTATGTGTGTCTATATGTCTATCTATCTATCTATCTATATGTATATATTTATCTATCTGTATATCTATCTAACTATCTCACTATTTATCTATTTGTTTACCTATCAATCTATATTTTCTGTCTATCTATTTGTCTATCTATATGTATATTTTTAATGTATCTATCAATCTGTCAATCTATCTATCTTTCAATCTATATATCTATCTTATATATACATATATATAAGCTAGCTATCGATCAATCGATCTATCTATCTATCTAATTATTTGTCTATCTATCTATATATCTATATATCTATATTTCTATCTATTTATCTATCTATCCATCTATATATCTATCAATCTGTATATCAATCTACCTATCAATATGTCTATCAAACTATCTTTTAATTGATATAATAATAAAAATATCTATCTATCTATATATATATGTCTATCTATCTACCAACCTATATATCTATCAATCTACCAATCTATCTATCTGTGTATCAATCCACACACACACACACACACACACACACACACACACACACATATATATATATATATATATATATATCTATCTATATATATGTTTATCTATCAGTCTATCTATCCATCCATATATCCAACTATCTAACTTTTATTATACGTCTATCTTTCAATCTCTCTATTTATCTATCTATTTATCTATCTATCTATCAGTCTAACAATCTATCTATCTAACTAACTAACTATCTATCTATCTAAATATTTGTCTATCTTTTAGTCTATCTATCTACCTATCTAAATGTCTATATATCTATCTATCTATTTATTTATCCATATATCTAACTATCTATCTATATATCTATCAATAAATTTATCTATCAATTTGTCTATCTATCTATCTAAATTACTATCTATCTATCTATCTATCAATCTATCTATCTGTATGTCTATCTATTTTTTTATTCATCTGCATATCTATTTGTCTATCAAAATATCTAACTATATTTCTATCTATCTAACAATTTGTCTATCTATTTGTCTATCTATTTGTCTATCTTTCTATGTATATTCTATCTATCTATTTGTCTATCTATATGTCTTTCTTCTATCTATCTATCTATCTATATTTATATTGTCTTATATCTATCTACCTATCTTTATATTTATATAACTATCAATCTGACTCTTTATTTCTCTATCTATATATATGTCTATATTTCTGTCTATAAATTTATCTATCTTTCTATCTCACTACCTTTCTATATATATCTTTAATCTAACTATCTATATATTTTTATCTATATCTTTTTCTCTAATGATCTATCTATCTTTCTATCTATATATCTATCTATCTATTTATTAGTCTATCTATCTCTCTAATAATCTATCTATTTGTCTATTTATCTTCCTATCTATCTTTCTATCTATATTTCTATCAATCTGCCAATCTATCTGTCTATCAAAAATGTCTATCAATCTATCTATAAATCTATCTATTAATTTGTCTATCAAAATATCTACCTATCTATTTATGTATCTATATTTCTTTCTTTATCTATCTATTTATTTATAAGTCTTTAAATATGTCTATCAATCTATATATAAATGTCTATCAATCTGTGTATCAATCTGTATATCAATCTATCTATAAATACACAAATAAATATTTTTCTATTTATCTATTTGTCTATCTATTTGTATATCTATCTTTCTACTATATGTCTATATATCTATCTTTCTATCTATTTACCTATCTATCTATCTGTCTATAAATCTATGAATCTATTTGTTTATCTATCTACCTATATAAATATTTTTCTATCTTTCTATATATATACCTATCTATCTATCTATGTATCTTTTATATAAATAGATACATATATTTGTCTATATATCTATGTATCTATGTATCTATCTATAAGTCTATCTACCTATCTATCTATCTATATATCTTTCTATCTATTTGTCTATTTATTTGTTTATAGATCTATCAATCTATGTCTATTTATCTGTCTATTTAGCTCTCTATCTATCTATCTGTCTATCTTTTTATCTGTTTGTCTATCTATCTTTTCTTTTTATATGTATATCTATATGTTCATCTATCTGTCTATCTTTCTATCTAAATGTATACATGTGTCTATCTATATATCTATCTATATGTCTATCTAGGTGTCTATCTATCTATCTCTATATATATCTATCTTTCTATCTTTCTCTATCTATTTATCTATATATAAATATGTCTATATGTCTATATAGACATATAGACATATAGATATATCTGCCTATGTATATCTATCTATCTATCAATATGTCTATATGTCTATTTATCTTTCTCTCTATCAATATGTTTATATATGTGCCTATGTATCTATCTAGTAACTATCTATCTATCCATCTATATATGTGTCTATCTATCTATTTATATATAAATCTATCTATCCATCTATCTATCCTTCAATATATCCGAATTTCAAATTTTTAATTTATCCGACTATATATCTATCTCTTAATATATCTGTCTATCTATCTATCTATGTGTATAATTATAAGTCTAATAATATAACTATCTATCTTTCTATCTATCTATCTACATATCTATCTATTTATCTATCTATCTAAATATCTATCTATCTTTATGTTTATCGATCAATCTAACTATATGTCTATTGCTAATTTATAAATCCATCTATCTATTTGTCTATCTATCTATCTAAGTAATTATCTATTAGAATATTAATCAATCAATCTATCTGTATATCTTTCTAACTATTTAACTATCTATCTTTCTATATAACTATTTGTATATCTATATGCGTATCTATCTGTCTATAAATTTGTCTATCTAACTAACTATCTATATGTATATGTATCTATCGACCTATCTATCTATTTGTCTATTATTTGTTGATCATTCATTTAATCTTTCTTACTATCTATCTATCTATTAGTCTATAAATCTGTATATCTATGTATCTATCTTGTTGTCTAACTATCTAAGCATCTATATGTCTATTTATCTTTCTATCTATCTATCGATAAATCAATCAATCAATCTATATATCTGTATTTTTATATATATCTCTATCTGTCTGTATATCTATCAATTTGTCTATTTATCTGTATATATATCTGTCTTTTTATATGTCTGTATAACTATCTAAATAGCTATCTATCTATTTATCAATCTATCAATCTATAAGTCTATTTATCTGTCGATCATTCTTTTTATCAATCAATCTATCTATCTATTAATTAATCTATTTATATATTTATTTGTCTTTCTTTTAGTCTAACTATCAATGTAACTATCTATCTATCTATCAATTTATCTATCTATCTGTCTATCAATTTCTCTATCTATCTATCTATTTAACTATTTATCTATCTTTCAATTTGTCTATATATTTGTCTAATTATCTATCAATCTATCTGTGTATATATCTATCTATCTGTTAGTCTATTTATCTATATATCTAGCTATCTATCTGTATATCTATCTATTTGTTTATCAATCTGTCAATCTATTTGTCTATTTTCTATATATCTATTTATCTATCAATTTATCTATCCATCTAACTTTATAATTATCTTTATATCTTTCTTTCTATCTCTTTATCTATATATATATATATATATATATATATCTATCTATCTATCTATCTATGTATCAATATTTCTAACATTCTTTTTATCTTTATATCTATATATATGTCTATCTATTTATATATATATCTATCTATATATTTTTTTGAACTTTCTATCTATTTGTCTATTTATCAATTTATTTATCTATCTATCTATATATTAGTCTATATATATATATATATATATATATATATATATATCTATTTATCTTTCTGTCTATCAATCTTTCTAACTATTTATCTATCTATCTGTTTATCTATATATTTATCTATTTGTCTATTTATATGTAAATCTATGTGTAAATATATATCTATCTCTCTATCTGTCAATCTAGATATCTATTTATCTATATATCTTTCTATCTTTCTATCTATTTGTATTTCTATCTATTTTTATATCTATCTATCAATATATCTTTTTAACTATCTTTCTTTCTATTTGTATATTTATTTGTCAATCAATCATTCTGTATATGTATCATCTTATCAATCAATCTATCTATCTATCTTTGTATCTGTCTATCTATCTATCTTTTATTTGTATATCTATAAGTCTATCTATCTGTCTATTTATTTGTCTATTAGTCTATCAATCTATCTATATGACTATCTATCTATATATCTATATAATTATCAATCAATCGATAAATTTTTCTACCCATATGTTTATATATCAATCATTGTTTATATAGGTCTATATTTCAGTTTGTTTGTCTATCTATTAGTTTGTCTATCTATCTGTTTATCTATCTATCTGTCTATTATTTTATCTATCTATCTGTCATCTATCTGGCTATCAATATGTTTATATATCTGTCTATCAATATGTATATCTAACTATTTATCTATCTATCTTTCTAACTATCTATCTATATGTCATCTATATATTTATATATTTATGTATATGTCTATCTATTTTTCTATCTATCTATCTATCTAACTGTTTAACTATCTATCTATCTCTCTATCTGTCTATCTATCTGATTATCTATCTATTTATCTATTTTTATATCTATCAAGCTATCTTTTTTTCTAATAAACTTTCATACTATCTGTCTATCTAACCATGTATCTATCTATCTTTTTATAAATCTATAAATCTATCTAACTATTTATCTTTCAATTTATTTATCAATCTATCAATAAATCTATCCATATAATAGTCTATCTATTTATATATCTATCAATCTATCTATCATTTGCTTATCAATTTGTCTATAAATTTATCTATCAATCTGTGTATAAATCTATTTATCAATATGTCTATCTATTTATCTATCTATTTATCTATCTATCCATCTATCAATATATCTATCTATCTATCAATCTTTTTTCATTTCTTTCTAAATGTCTATCTATCTCTCTATGTATCTATCTATTTGTTTGTCTATCGATATTTTCTCTATTTTTATGTTTATTTGTCTGTGTATCTCTGTCTTTCTAATTATCTATCTATCTATCTACCTATATATCTATCTATCTATATATCTATCTGTGTGTCTATTTATCTGTCTATATGTCTACCTAACTATACATCTATCAATCAATCGATTTATCTATATTTATATCAATATATCTATCTAACTTTGTATCTATCTATCTATATATCTATTAATTTATTGGTCTATCTATTATCTATCTGTATGTCTGTCTATCTTTCTATCTATGTATATGTCTAATAATTTGTCTATCAATCAGTCTATCTAACTATCTATCTATCTAATTATCTATCTATTATCTATCTATCTATCTAACTGCATATATATATATTGCTATCTATCTACTTGTCATCTATATATTTATCTATCTATATGTCTTAACTATATATCTATTTATTTGTTAATCTATCATTCTATATATCAATTTATCAATCAATGAATATATATATATATATATATATATATATATATATGCATCTATCTTTTTGTCTATCTATCCATCTATGGATATATATATATATATGTCTATCTATCAATCTATCTATAAATCTATCTATCAATTTATGTATCTATCTGTCTATCAATATGTCTATCAATCTATCTATTTATCTATCTATCTAATTATCATTCAATCTATCTGTCTATATATTTATTTATATATTTGTCTATCTATATATTTATTTATCAGTTTATCAATTTCTCTTTCTATCTAACTATAAATTTTTCTATAAATTTATCTATCAATCTATCTATATCTATCACTCTATTTTTCTATAAATCTATCTATCTTTTTGTTTATCTATATCTATCTATATGTCTATCTGTCTACCTTAACTCTATATAACTTTTTGTCAATCTATCTACCTATCTATCTAGCTATCTATTTATATATCTATATATTAGTATATTTATCTGAATATTTTTCTGGATATCTATCTATCTTTTTATATCTATCTATCTATATATTAAGCTATCTTTCTCTCTCTATCTATTTATCTATATATCTATCTATATGTCTTTCTAACTATCTATATATCTCTTTATTTATTTATCTTTTTGTCTATTTATCTATATATCTATTAATCTATCTTTCTAATAATCTAAGAATCTATTAATCTATCAGTTTATCTATCTATTTATCTGTATTTCAAATAATCAATCAATCATTCAATTTATTAGTCTATCTATCAATCAATCTTTCTATCTATATATCTAATTATCAATAATGTATCTGTCTATCATTCAATCAATCAATCTATGTGTCAATCAATCAATATATCTATCTATCAGTTTATCAATGTGTCTGTAAAGCAAGCAATCAAATTCTCTATCACTCTACCTATCAATATTTATTTTAATCTATCTATCTTTTTGTCTATCTATCTATGTATCTATCTATCTTTCAATCCATATATCAATCCATTTATCAATCTATCAATCTATATGTCTAACTATCTATATGTTGTTTGTCTGTCTGTCTATCTATCTATCTATCTATCTTTTTATTTGTATAATTGACTATCTGTCTATCTTTTTATGTATCTATCTGTCTATCTATCTCTCTATCTATCTATCAACTATGTATCTATGTATTTATGTATCTATCTGTCTATCAAATTATCTGTATATCTATTTGTCTATCTATCTATATAGCTATCTATCTATAAATATGTATTTCAAATTATTTATCTGTCTGTCTATGCGTCTTTCTATCAACCTGTCTATCAATCTATCAAATTATCTATCTATCTTGTATCTGTCTAATAACTTTCAATTTATCTGTCTAATAATCTTTCAATCTATCTATCGATCTATCTGTTTATTAATTTGTCTTTCTATATATCTATAATTCTATCTATAAATTTTCTATCAATCTATCTGTCTATCACACTATCTGTATATATATATATATATATCTATTATCTATATATATATATATATATATATATATATCAAAATATCAATTTATCTATTTATCAATCTGTATATCTTCTTGTCAATCTATCTGCCTATCTATCTATCATATTATATATATATATATATATATATATATATATATATATATATATATATATATATATATATCTATTTTTATATTATCTATATCTATCTATCTATTTATTCATCTATCTATCTATCTATTCATCTATCTATGTACTTATCTATATTTCTAAAAATCTATTAATCTATCAATCTATTAGTCTATCAATCTATCAATCTATTTGTTTATAAATTTTTATATAAATCAATCAATCTATCTATCTATCAATATTTTTTTAATATATATATCTATTTGTCTATCTTTCTATGAATTTAACTTTCTATCAATCAATGTATAAATCTGTCTATCTATCTGTCTAACTAACTAACTATCTATCTATCTGTCTATCTATTTTTCTTTGTATTTGTATAATTGTCTATTTATTTATCTTTATGGCTATATATATGTCTATCTATCTGTCTATCTATATATCTTTCAGTCTATCTATTAATGTATCTATCTATTTGTATATCTATCTATCAATCAATTTATCAATCACTCTATCTATCTATCTATCCATATATTTATATTTTTTGTGTCTGTCTATCTATCTCTATGCATGTTAGTTTATCTATCAGACGGGTTATCTATCCATTTGTCTATCTATCTGTCTATCCATTTGTCTTTCTATGTGTCTATCTGTATATCTTTCTATATGTCTATCTATCTATCTATATAATCTTCTCTATATCTGTATTTCTATTTGCCTATCAATCTGTCTATCTATTTTCTATATATCTGTCAAAGAATCTTCTATCTATCTATCTATCTATCCATCCATCTATCTATCTATCTATATATATATCTGTTTGTATATTATCATACTATCTATTTGTCTTTGAATGTGCCTTTCTATCTGTCTATCAATCTATCTTTCTATATCTCTATCAATTTTTTTATCAATCTATCTTTCAATCTTTCTATCAAACTAACTTTCAATCTATCTATAAATTTGTCTATCAATGTGTTTATCTAATTGTCTTTGAGTCTATCTATCAATATATATATCTATCTATATATCTTTCTATCTACTTATCTATCTTTATGTCTATCTATGTTTCCGTCTCTCTATCTATTTATATGGGCTATCTATATACCAATCTATTTATCATCTATATGTCTATCTAATTGACTATCTATTTGTCAATCTATTTATTTATCTATTTATGTATTTATCTTTCGATCTTTCTATCTATCTATATATCTATCTGTCTGTCTATCTGTCAATCTAATTGTCTATCTATCTGTCTATCTATCTGTTCATCAATCAATCAATCTATCTATCTATCAATGTGTTTATATATCTGTTTATCAATTTATCTATCTATCAATCTATCTATTTGTCTATCAATCTATATTTCAATATATCTATCAATCTATCTTTCCATTTGTCTATCAATCTGACTATCTATCTGTTTTATTATCTTTCGTTGAGTCTATCTATCAATAATTCAATCTAACTATCTATTATCTTTCTTTCTTTCTATTTGCTTATCTACCTATTTGTCTATCTATTTGTCTATGTATCTATTTATCTATCTATGTATCTGTCTTTTTATCTATATATCTATCCATCTATCTATCTATATATCTTTCTACCAATTTATCTATCTATCAATATGTCTATGTATCTGTCAATTTATTTGTCATGCTATCAGTCTATTTATTTGTATATCTATCTGTCTATCTATCTGTATATCTATCTATCTTCTATCTTCTTATCTGCCTATAGTCAATCAATCAATCTATCTATCTATCTATGTATCTGTCAATCTATTTATCTATATTTCTATCTCTCAATCTATTTGTCTATGTATCTATCTATCTTTCTATCTATGTATCTGTCTATGTATCTATTTATTTATCTGTCTATGAAATTGTCTATTAATCTATCTATCCATCTATCTATCTATTAATCTTTCTACCATTCTATCCGTCTATCTATATGTCTATGATTTCGTATATCTATTTGTGAATCTATAATTTTATCTATATATATATATTTCTATCTTTCTATTTATCTGTCTATATTTCTATCAATCTATATGTTTATCAATTTGTCTATCTATTTGAATATCTATATGATCTATCTATGTGGCTATATAACTTTTTTTATCTATATGTTTATATATCTGTCTATTTATTTATCTCTATAAGTATATATTTATTTATCTACCTATTTATCAATCTGTCAATCTAACTATCTATCAATATGTCTATAAATTTTTCAATCAATCTCTTTATCAATCAATCTAATCTATTTATGTATCAATCTATTTATCTATCTTAATATATGTATCTATCTATCTATCATTGTATCTGTCTATCTGTCTATCTATCTATCTATCTATTTTTCTATTTATCAAACTATCTATGTATCTATTTATCTATCTATGTATCCGTCTTTCTATCTATATATCTATCTATCTATCCATCTATCTATCTATATATCTTTCTACTAATTTATCTATCTATCAATATGTCTATGTATCTATCAATTTATTTGTCACGCTATCAGTCTATCTATATGTATATCTATCTGTCTATCTATCTGTCTATCTATCTATCTTTCTATCTATCTATCTTCTTATCTTCATATATGTCAATCTATCTATCTATTTATCTATCTATGAATCTGTCAATCTATTTATCAAGTATCTGTCTATCTTTCTATCTATGTATCTGTCTATGTATCTATTTATTTATCTGTCTATGAATTTGTCTATTAATCTATCTATCTATCCATCTATCTATCTATCAATCTTTCTACCATTCTATCTGTCTATCTATATGTCTATGATTTTGTCTATCTATTTGTGAATCTATAATTTTATCTATATATATATATTTTTATCAATCTATCTTTCTATCTATATTTTTATCAATCTATATGTTTATCAATTTGTCTATCTATTTGAATATCTATATGATCTATCTATGTGGCTATATAACTTTTTTTTATCTATATATATGTCTATTTATCTCTCTCTAAGTATATTTTTATTTATCTTTCTATTTATCATTCTGTCAATCTATCTATCTATCAATATGTCTATAAATTTTTCAATCAATCTTTTTATCAATCAATCAATCTATCTGTGTATCAATCAATCAATGTATTTATCTTAATATATGTATCTATCTATATATCATTGTATCTGTTAATCTGTCTATCTATCTATCTGTCTATCTATTTTTCTATTTATCTAACTATCTATCTATCCTGTATCTATCTATCTATTTATTTATCTAACTATCTATCTATCTATTTATTTATCTAACTATCTATCTGTCTATTTATTTATCTAACTATCTATCTATCTATCTATCTGTCTGTCTATCTATCTCTCTATCTATCTTTCTATTTGTCAATCTATCTAGCAATCTAACTATATATTTGTTTATCTATATGTCTATCTATTTGTAAATCTATATGTCTATCTAATTTTCTATCTATATGTCTATCTATCAATCAATCAATCAATCTGTCTGTCTGTCTATCTATAAAAATATCTAACTATATTACTTTATATCTATTTATCATTCTATCTATTTATCTAACTATTTGTCTATCTATTTATCAAACTATCTCTATATCTATCTATCTATCTATATATCAATTTGTCTATCTTTTTGTCTATCAATCTATTAATTAATCTCCTTATCAATTTTGTTTAATAACATGTCTATCTATCTATATTTTTGTTTATCTATCTGTCTATCTATCTATATATAAATATGTCATTCTATGTATATATCAATCTGTCTATCTTTCTATCTACCAATATGTCTATAATATATCAATTAATGTATCTATAAATCTACTTATTTATTTGCCTATCAATTTGTATATCTATTTATGTATCAATCAATCTATCCATATATCTATCTAACTAGCTATCTATCCGTCTATTTATCTCTCTATATATCTATCTATCTTTCTCTATATCTATCTATCTATCTATATTTCTATCTATCTGTCTATCTATATTTCTATTTATCTATCTATCTATATAGCTATCTATCTTATTGTCTATATTTCTATGTTTCTTTATGTTTATCTATCTATCTTTCTATTATATATATATATATATATATATTTGTTTATCTATCTAACTATTTATCTATATATCAGTCTATTTATATGTCTATCTATCTATCTATATATCTATTTGTTTATGTATCTATCTAACTATCTGTCTAGTAGTATGTCAAAATATCTATCTAGCAATCTCTCTAATTTGTCTATCAATCAGTCTATCAAACTATCTATCAATATGTCTATCACTCTATCAATAAATCTATCTATCAACTTGACTACCAATCTTTTTATAAATTAATTTATCTATCTATCTGTCTATTAATCTATCTATCTATCTATCTATATTTTTATCTACATTCTATCTATCTATCTGTTTATCTTTCTGTCTATCTATCTTTTTGTGTATCTTTCTTTCTATGTGTCTATCTATCGGTCTATCTATTTGTCTTTCAATAAGTCTATCTATCCATATATCTTTATCTCTATCTAACTTTCTATCTATTTGTTGATCTATCTGTCTTTCTATCTTTCTTTCTATCTATCTTTCTTTCTAACTATCTTTATTTCTTTGTATCTATCTATTTATCTATATATTTATATATCTATATGTCAATCTCTTTATCTATCTATCTACATATCTATCTATCTATATATGTCTCTATTTATGTATCTATCTATTTGTCTATCTATTCATTTATTAGTCGATCTTTCTTTCTATTAATTTGTCTATCTATATGTCTATCTATTTATTTATTTATCTATCTATTTGTCTATCCTTCAATCTGTATATCAATATACCTTTCATTCAGTCTATCAATCAGTCTATCAATTTGTCTATCAACCTATTTATCTATCTATCTATCTATTTATCTTTTTGTATATTTATCTGTCTATCTATCTATCAATTTGTCTATCTATCTGTCTATGAATCATTCTATGAATCTATCTATCTATATGTTTATCTATTTATTTATCTTTTATATCTATCTATATGTCAATTTGTCTATTGATCTATCTGTCTATCTATCTATCTGTCTATTTATCTAACTATCTATCTATCAATCTCTCTATCTTTCTATCTACTATCTATCTTTATATCTATCTATCTATCTATCAGTTTGTCTATTGACCTATCTATCTATCTATCTATCTATCTATTTATCTAACTATCTATTGATCTCTCTATCTATCTATCTATTTTTCTGTCTATAAACCTATCTATCTATTTGTCTATGAATCAATCAATCAATCTAGTCTAATAATATATCTATCAATCTATCTATTAATCTATCTAAATTTGTCTATAAATATGTATATCAATTTGTTTTTCTATATATCAATCTTTTTATTAATGTTTGTTTTATTCTTATAATAGCTCTCTCATTTGGTGGAGGAATACCATTGATATAAGCCAGCGTACTACCCTTTGCCCTTTTACACCCTTATGTTTAAAATAAAAAAAATAAAAAAGTTGGATAGTATCCTTTTTATTCTAATGTGTCAAATATAAAATTTGAATCTGATCTCCTAGTATGGAAGCTGGTTGATCTTTCTATCTGTCAGCACTTTATTAATTTTTTGCCAGCGTCTACTCTTTAAACAATCTTCCTGCTTGCTTTTTCTATTATCTTAATAATATGTGTTATGTCTGATTATGCTTTCTGGTTGTACACTTAGTCTACTAATGTTATTTTTCTGGTGTTGCTTTCTAATTGTATATTATGCGTACATCTTATCTTTATGTGTTCTACCTGCTTGATCTTTATGTCTATTTTCCTACTCTTTAATACCTGCACAGACCACAAACAACATCCAAACGAACCATTCCTATTTAACCTTGTTTCCTAATAGCTTTCTGCAAGATTTTTTGCTTAAGCAGCCTATCTGCATAGTTTTTGCTACTACATCTCTTTAACACCCTCACTTTAATATATCTATTTTTTCAGAAAAAGCCAGCAGCAATATATATCTTTCTCCTCCTCTTCTTTACGCATCATCTATGACCGTGACAATTGCAAGAGAAAATAATGTAAAATATAAGTTTGTAGTGATTTTTCCCACAATGATTTATCCAACAAGACATGCAAGAATTTCTTAGGACTAGGATACAAAAATCAATATCCCTGCAAAAAGTTTCCTCTTACTGAAAATGATAATCTGCATAATGTTTTTTTCCCTCTAGAAGTTCTTAAAACCTCCATATGTAACAAGGGATAATCTTCATTATCCATGTAGAAAATCTAAACATCAACGGATACAATCTAATTTATTACATCTTTAAGATGTGTAAAAGTTAATGAAGTCTTACATATTTTAAATTTAAATTAAGCTACTCACAAATATTTTTTAAGTGTTAACTTTCCTAAATATAGGATATTATGTTTCGTCTAGTATAAGTATGCTTCTATATTTTGTAGGCATGTTATGTGTTTCGAAGTCCCGATCTTCTATTTTTCCACCTTTCTTAGCTAGCTTATCGGTTACTTGATTCACTTCTCTAGATATATGCATTATACTACAGTTTAATTCATGTAATAGTTGTATAATTTCATTTATATCATTTATATATTTCCAAAGCACCTTTTGACCATTAATGATACCTACTAATATTAGAGAATCAGTTTGTATTTGGATGTTCATTATTTTCCTATCTTTGCATATTTTTAAACTAAACAGTAGTGCCTAGATTTTAGATTGTATACGAGAATTAGCTTTCAATTTTCTAGTAATTGCCCAAATCATCTTGCCATCGGAATCACTTAAATTCCTCCACCTCCTACTGCATCTATGTCTCTTTTAAAACTACCATCAGTATTGAATGTCATTTAGCCTTTAAAAGGGTTGTTCTAGCATAACCTAGTAAAGCTTATTGATTTGGGCTTTTGATACCATACGTGCTACTTATTTATATATTCTTTATTTTCTGAATAAGCTATATGTTTTAAAGGATAAGCTTCTGAAATGCATTTTAATTCTTTTTTAATATCTCTTACTATATCTTCTTCATTCATTTCAACATTCTCAAATTTGATGTTGTTTCTGGCTTTACAAATACACCATATTATCAGCGGTGGAATGGAGTTATTGAGCCATTTGTATACTGAATCAAGAATTGGCCCCCTCATCCATTTAAAAATTCTATATTTGAGTATTTGATTTTTGTGCTTTATACTCATTTCTTTTTCAAATATTGTCCATATCTTTGAAGCTATCCTCTCTTGTGAAAGGAGATGATCCAGAGTTTCTATTGGAGTGATGTTAGAAAGGCTTTCGATAAAAATAAACATATTTTTGGCTGGTTATTGTTATTCCAACACCTTTCAAATAAACATATTTTAGGCTTTATATTCCTAATTAGATTCATGGCCGATTTTAAAGGAAATAAGCCTTATTCATTTATTTCTTATTTCCAACCATATTTAGTAAGTATAGAGTGGTTATCCACCACTTCTTTTTGCTTTATAGTTTGTTCCAAATTTGAGATTCATTATAAATCAATTTTATCCTATGAGTATCCTTATTTGTTAGGTATTTTGCTCTAGCATATGATGCCCAGAGATTATTATTCTCTTTTATACTCCACATCTTTTACAGACCCATGCTTCAGCTATCTTCTCTAGCCTAGTGAAACCTAGACCCGCCTCTTCTTTTGAGTAGCAGAGGTCTTTCCATTTAATCCAATAAAGATTCAGTTTGCCATTTTTGTTACCCTAGAGAAAATTAGCCAATTCTACGTCAATTTTTTAAGAAAAATTCAGGCAGTTGCATAACTATTAGATTGTGCATTAGTCAATCAATCTGTATTTATTTCTACCCAAAGGACAATGCATATGTCTATCTATGTTTTTATCTATCTGTCTATCTAAAAGACTATGAATATATCAATTAATTAATAAATCAATCATTATATCTATCTATTTGCTTGTTTTTTTATCTATCTATTTATCTATCTATCTATCTATCTATCTATACATCTATCAATCAATCTATCTATCTAAATATCTTTCTATCAATCTATCAAGCAATCTATCTATTTATATAATTAATAAAATATCTATCAATATATCTATTAATTTGTCTGTCAATCAATCAATCTATCTAACTATCTATTTATCTATCTATCTTTATATCTATCTATCTTTATATCTATCTATCTATGTCTTTCTATATGTATATCTATATATTTATCTATCTATCTTTCTATTTGTTTAACTATTTGTTTATCTATCAACCTATCTATCTATTTATCTATCTATATATGTATATGTCTCTCTATTTTCCTATCTATCTCATTATCTATCTATCTATCTATCTATCTATTCTATCTATCTATCTATCTATCTATTTATCTATCTATCTATCTATCTGTGTATATATTTATCTATCGGTCTATCTATCTAACTATCTATATATCTTTCTGTCAATCTATATGTATATATATCTATCTTTCTTTCTTTCTTTATATCTATCTATTTATCTGTCTATATATCTATCTATCAATATATCTATCTTGTTTTCTATTTATCTATATATATATAGGTCTATTAATCTGTCAATCTATCAATCAATCAATCTATCAATCTTTCTAATAATTTATCTATCAATTTATATATTAATATGTCTACCTATATGTATATCATTTGTCTATTTATCTATCTATAAATCTTTCTATCAATCTATCTATCTATTTGTCTATCTATCTATAATTTTATCTACCTTTCTATCTATCTATCTAGCTATTTATTTGTTTATATACATGTCTTTCTATCTTTATATCTATCTATATATCTATCTATATACCTAAATATCTGTATATTTATCATTCAATCTATGTGTCAATCAATCAATCTATCTATCTATCTATTTGTCTATCTATCTATTAGTCTATCTATATGTAAATCAATTAATCTATCTATATGTGTATCTATTTGTTTATCAATATTTTAATCTATCTATCTATCTATTTGTCTATCTATCTTTCTATATATCTGAATATCTATCTTATCTATATATATATATATATATATATATATATATCTATCTATCTATCTATCTATCCATCTATCTTATTATCTATCTATCTATCTTTTTGTCTATTTATTTATATATTTAACTATTATGTAACTATTTATTTATCTATTTATCTATCTATCTATTTATCTATCTATTTTTATTTCTGACTATCTATTTGTCTATTTATATATCTATCTGTCTATCTATCTATCAATATATATATCTATTTATTTATTTATTTGCCTATATATCTGTCTCTCAATCTTTCTATATATATGTTTATATATATATATATATATCTAGAAGTATATTTATTTGTATATCTATCTGACTATCTTTATGTCTATCTATCTATTAATCAAATAATTAATCTGTCTGTCTATCTATTTGTTGATCTATCTCTGTATCTATCTTTCTATCTATCTGTATATCTAAGTGTCAATCTATCTTTTTATCTATCTATTTATCTATTTATATAAATATGTATTTATTTAACTATCTCTCTATCTATTTATTTATATCGATATGTTTATTTATTAGTCTATCTATCGGTCTATCTATAAGTATCTTTATCTCTCAATCAATCTATCAATCAATCTATCTGTCTATATATTTGTCTATCTATCTATCTATTTGTCTATCTATCTATTTATTTATATATCTATCAATCTGTCTATCAATCTGTCTATCTATCATTATATCTATATGTTTATATATATATATATATATATATATATATCTATTAGTCTATCTATCTATCTATCAATCTTTTTATCTATCTATTTGTATCCATCAGTCTATCTATCAGTCAATATATTAGTCTATCTTTCTATCTTTCTATTTGTATATCTATCTATCTATTTTTGTATCTTTCTATATATTTATCTATCTATTTATTTGTCCAATAATATGTCGATCTATTTGTATATCTTTTTATCTATACATATATTTGTCTATCTATCTATCTATTTAAAAATCTTTCTATCACTCTATCTATCAAATAATCTATCTATCTTTCATTCTATCTATCAATCTATCAATCTAACTATCTATCAATATTTCTATCTATCTAAATATCTATCTATTAGTCTATATATCTATCTATCTATGTTTCTGTCTAACTATCTATCTGTCTATCTATCTATTTGTCAATTTATATGTCTCTAAATCTATCTATCTATCTGTTAATAAATATATCTATTAATCTATCTCTCAAAAATTTATCTATTTGTTTATTAATCTAACTATCAATTTGTCTATCTATCTATGAATTTATCTATCAATCTATCCATCAATATATCCATCAATCTATCCATCAATCTATCCATCAATCTAACTATCTATCTAAATAAATATCTTTCTATATGCCTATCTTTTTGTCTATCTATCTATCTATATTATCTAACAATCTATTTATATATCTATATTTCTGTCTATCTTTCTATTTATCTAGCTATATATCTAATTTGTATATCTATATATCAATCTGTCTATATATATATATATATATCTAACTATCTATCTATATATCTCTCTATATAACTATCTATCTATCTATTTATCTATATGACTATCTTTCTGTCTATCTATCTATCATTCTATTAAACTGTCTATATATCTATCTATCAATTTGTCTATTAATCAATCTATCTCTATGTCTATCTATCTATCTATCTATCTATCTATCTATCTTCTGTATATCAATCTATCAATATATCTATCGATCATTCTATCTATCTATCAATCTATATATTAATCTGTATATCAATCTTTATATCAATCTATCTATAAATCATTCTATCAAGCTGTCCATCTAAATGTCTATACTATCTGTATATCTATTTGTCTATATATTTGTCTATGAATCTTTTTATCAATCTGGCTATCTATATGTCTGTCTATCTTATCTATCTATTAATATTTCTATCTGTCTTTTTGATTATCTGGCTATCTATTTGTATATCTATCTGTCATTCAATCTATCTATATATCTAATTATCAATTTGTCTATCTATCTATATATTAATTTTTCTATCAATCTAAGTTTCAATCTGTTTATAAATCTATCTATCAATATGTCTATCTATTTGTTTATTTATATATCGATATGTCTATGAATCTATCTATGAATCTATCTATGAATCTATCTATCTAGCTTTCTATTTATCTATCTATCTATCTTTCTTTCTTTATATCTTTCAATCTATATGTGTATCTATCTATGTGTCTATCTATATATCTATCTATCTATTAGTCTATGTATTTGTCTATCTATGTGTCTATTTATTAGTCTCACTAAGTTTCTATCTTTTTAACTATCTATATCTTCATTTATATGTTTATCAATTTGTATATCTATTTGTCTATCTATCTATCTATCAATTTTTCTTTCTATCTATCTATCTATATGTTAATCTATCTATCTATTTATCTTTCTATATATCTTTATATCTATCTATCTATCAATCAATTTGTCTATCAAATTGTCTTTCAATCTGTCTATCAATTTGTCTTTCAATCTGTCTATCAATCTTTCTATCAATTTTTCTATAAATCTATCATTCTATTTATCCATCTGTCTATATATCTATCTATCTATCAACTATCTATTTATTTATCTATCTGTCTATCTCTCTATCTATCTTTTTTTTCAATCTATATGTTATTTTTTTATTTATCAATATATCTTTCATTCTATCTATCAATTTGTCTATCGATCTATTTATGAATATCTTTATCAATCTTTATATCAAACTGTATAAATATCTATCTAACTACCTGTCTATCTATATATTTATCTATCTATTTTTTTATTTGTTTGTTTGTATGTCTGTCTATCTATTTGTAAGTATGTCTGTCTATCTATATGTATCCATTTTATTTGTTAGATATATAGATAGATAAATAGATAAATATAAATATAGATAAACATATTGATAGAGATTGAAAGAAATTTTGATCGATAGATTGAAAGACAGATTGTTAGACACATGATAGAAAGATTGATAGAAAGATATATAGATTGATTGATTTATAGATTGATTGATAGATATATATATATATAGATATATACAGAGACAAATAAACAAAAATATAGATATATAAATAGATAGGATAGATAGATAGATAAATAGATAGATAGACAGATAGATAGACATATACACAGAGAGATAAAATGGTAGATTAATAGAAAGATAAAGAAATAGATAGATAGAATAATAGATAGACTGATATATAGAGAAATAGATAAAAATATTGATAGACAGATAGATTAATTAATAGATATATAGATATACAAATAGACATATAGGTAAGATAGACAAATAGACAGATAGATAGATATATATAACACACACAGACATATAGATAGAAAGATAGATTGATTGATAGACAGATAGATAAATAGATATATATATATATATATATATATATATATATATATATATATTAGATAGATTGATTGATAGATTAATAGACAGTTTGATAGATAAATTTATAGATAGAATGATAGATTGATTGAAAGATAGATAGATAGATATATTTGTAGAAAGAAATAAAAATAGATTGATTGATTGATTGATAGAAAGATAAATAAAAAGATAGATATGCAAATAGACATATAGATAAAGAGGCCGATAAATAGAGAGATATACTAATAGATAAACAAACACATACATAGACAGATAGACAAATAGATAAAAAGATAGATAGATAGATAGTTAGTTAGTTAGATAGACATACAAATAGACATACAAATAGACAGACAAATTGATAGAAAGATAATCAGACAGATAGATTTACAGATAGGGAGAGAGACAAATATATAGATAGATAGATAAGCATAAGGATTGACAGACATATATATATACAGATAGAGAGAAAGATAGATAGACATATAAACAAATAGATAGATAGACAAATAGATAGACACAAAGATAGATAGACCAATTGACAAATAGATAGATAGATAGACAGATAGATAGACATGTAGATTGACAGATAGATAGATATATACATTGACAAATAGATAGATATAGAGATAGATTGATAATTAGATAGAAAGATAGATATTTAGATAAATAGATAGATAGAGAAATAGATAGATAGAGAAATAGATAGACATTTAAATAAAAAGATAGATTGACAAATAGATAAATTGATAAATTGACACATAGATAGATAGATATATAGATAGATTGATAGACAGATAGACACATAGATAGAAAAATTGATATTCATATAGATAGATAGACTGATAGCTAGAAATATTGATTGTTAGATAGATAGATAGATAGATAGACAGATAGACAGACAGACAGACAGATAGATAGATAGATAGATAGACAAACAGATAGATAGACAGACAGACAGACAGATAGATAGATAGATAGGTAGACAAATAAATGATAGATACAATGACAGATAGTTTTACAGATAGATTGATAGATAGATTGACAAATAGATTGATAAATAGATAGATATATAAACATAAAGATATGTAGGTTGATATATAGGCAGATAAATAAATTGATAGATAGATAAAAAGTTAGATAGACAAATAGGTAGATAGATAATTAGATAGATTGATAAGTAGATAGATAAATAGAAAAATAGATACATAGTTAGATAGACATATAGAAATATCGATAGATAGATAGATAGATGGAAATACAAATAGATTGATAGTTAGTCAAATATCTCTATAGATAGATAGATAAAAAGATAAAGAGATAGAAAGACAG
Organism: Sapria himalayana; assembly: GCA_029783825.1. Lineage (NCBI taxonomy): Eukaryota > Viridiplantae > Streptophyta > Magnoliopsida > Malpighiales > Rafflesiaceae > Sapria > Sapria himalayana. The sequence goes on along the minus strand of JAREIK010015032.1, from coordinate 9,036 downwards.
ATAGACAGATATGTAGATATATCAATAAATAGATAGATAGTTAGAAAAATAGACATATATATATATATATACAAATATATAGACAGACAGAAAAATAGATAAATAGATATATAGATTGATAGACCTACAAATAGATAGATAGATAGATAAAAAATATATAGATAGAAAGATAAATAGATAATAATAGATAGATAGATAGATTGATTGATTGACATATATTTTGAAAAATAGAGAGATAAATATAAAGATAGATAGAAAGTCATATATAAAGATAGTTAGATAGATCGATAGATAGAGAGAAAGATAGATTGGCAAAGAGATTGACTGATTGATTGATTGATAGATTAACATATAGATAGATCATTAAATAGATAAATAGATAAATAGATAAATAGATAATTAGTTAGTTAGATAGATAGACAGATAGATATATAAAAAGATAGAAAAACATATAGATACACAGATATATAGATAGATAGCCTGATAGATATATAGAAAAATAGACAGAGAAATAGATTGACGGAAAGATAGACATTTAAATAGACATAGATAGACAGATTGACATATATTTATATGAATAGATAAACATGTAGAGATACATAAAGTTTGATAGATAGATTCATATATAGATTGACAGATAGATAAATAGATAGATTGATAGTTAGAGATATTGATAGACAGATAGATAGAAAGATAGACATATGATAGGTAGAGAGATATATAGATACATAGATAGATAGATTGATAGGTACATAGATAGATATATTGATAGATTGATAGAAAGATAGATAGATATATAGACATATATAAAGATAATTATATACATAAATCCTTAAATAGATAAATTGATAGATATATAGACAGGTAGTTAGACAGATTGAAAAATGCCACATAGATAGACAGATAGATTGATCAATAGATAGACATATATATAGATAATCAGACAGATAGATAGAAAGATAAATAGACTACTGATTGATAAATCGATCATTAGACAAAACATATAGATAGATAGTTAGATAGATATATATATTGATTGTAAATTCACAATAGATAGACATATAGATAGACATCTATATAGATTGATAGATAGATAGAAAAATAAATACATAGACAATTAGAGAGATGGACAAATAGAAAGATAGAAAGAGAAGATAAAAAGACAAATTGATAGAAAGATATATAGAGATATAGATAAATAGATTGATAGATAGATTGATTAATATATAAACTTATAGAAATACAGATAGATACATATATACATAGATAGATAAGTAGATAGCTACATAGATAGGCAATTAGAAAGATAGACAGATGTATAAACATATAGAAAGATAGTTAAATAAACAAATAGATATATAGATAAATAGATAGATGTAAAGACAGATAGACAGAATAAAAGACAAACAAATAGATAGGCAGATTTATCAATATAAAGACATATAGATAGATTATAGATAGATTGATAAAAAGATAGATAGACATATAGATTGATATATCGATTAATAGACAAATAGATAAACTGATATAGAAATAGATAGATCTATAGATAAATAGATTGATTGATTGATAGAAAGATTAACAAATAGATAGACATATGGATATACATATATATAGATAGATAGATAAATAAATACATAAATATAAAATTAGATAGATAGACAAATAGATATATAGATCGATAGATAGATTGATTGATAGATAGATAGATAGATATATAGTTAGATCGATGGACAACTAGTTACACAGATACATAGATATATATATATATATAGTTAGTTAGTTAGTTAGATAGAAATATAGACAGATAAATAAATAGATAGATGGACAAATATATATATATATATATAGACAAATAGATAGACATATAAATAGACAAATAGAAATACAAATAGACCAAAAAAGAGAGACAGACAGATAAATAGATAGACAAACAGACTGATAGACATATAGAAAGATAGAGAGAAATAAAGATTGATAAACTGATATATATATATATATATATATATATATATATATATTGAAAAATAGATAGATAGTTTAATAGATTGATAGATAATTCGATATATTGATAGTTAAATAGATATATATATATATATATATATATAGACAGATAAATGATAGATTGTTTGATTGATTGATTGAGAGATAGATAGACTAGAAGATACATAGATAGATAGATATATATAGACAGACAAACAGATAGACAAACATACAAACATATAGATAGATAGATAGTTAGATCGATAGATAAATAGCTAAATATGTAGAAAGATAAATAGATAGACATACATATATATAGAGAGATAGTTAAATAGATAGATATATGGCTAGATATATAGATAGACAGATATATAGACACTAATATATAAAGATAGATAGACATAGATAATCAGCTAGAAAGACATATACATAGACAGATAGATGAATAGTTAGATAGAAAGGTACATAGACAAATTAATAGATAGATAGTTAGATACCTAAACACATAGATTCACAAATAGATAGAAAAATAAATCGACAGATAGATAGAGAGATATATACATAGATATATAGGTGGATATATAGATAGATATATTTATTGATTAATATATAGATTGTCAATTAAATAGAAAGATAGATAAATAGATGCATAAACATATCGATAGATAGATAGTCAAAATAATAGACAGATAGATAAACAGATAGATAGACAAATAAATAGATTGATAAATAGACAAATAGATAAATAGATAGATAGATAGTTAGATAGATAGATTGATAGATATAAAGAGAGATAGATAGATAGATAGACAGATAGATTAATAAATAGATTGATATATTGATAGACAGATAGTTAACTAATTCCTCACAAATTAGCTAGTGATTATTTCTCTAGGTAAATTTCCATAGCTAAACAGACATTTTCTTGTAGTGATAGATATACAAATAGATATACAAATATACAAATAAATAGATAGACATATAGACAAATAGACAAATAGATAGATAGATAAATAGATAGATAGATAAATAGATAGATAGATAATTAGATAAATAGAAAGATAGATAGCTAATATAGTAGATAAGTAGATAGATAAATAGATTGAATGATAGAATGATAAAATTATAGAATGATAGACATATAGATGGATAAACATATAAACAAATAGATAGAAAGATAGATAGTTAGATAGATAGATAAATAGTAAGATAGATAGTAAGATAAATAGATAGAAAGATAGAAAATTAGATAGATAGATAGATATATAAATAGACAAATTAATAGAAAGAAAGATAGACAAATTGATAAATACATATACATATGAATAGGTAGACAAATAGACAATAGATAAGATAGATATTTAGATAGAAAGAAAGAAAGATAGATTATTAGATAGATTGATAGATAAATAGATAGAGAGATATACAAATATACAAATAGATAGATAGATAAACAAATAAATAGATCGGTAGATAAATAGATAGACAAATAGATAGATAGATATACATATAGATAGAGAGTTTGATATATAAATAGATAGATAGATATATAGATTGACAGATAGATAGATATGTAGTTAGATAGATAGATATAGATAGATAGATACATAGAGCGATTGATAGATAGATAGAATGAAAGATAGATAGACAGATAGATAGATTGATAGATAAATAGATAAATAGATAGACATATAGACAAATAGATAGTTCAACATATAGATAGATTGATTAATTTATAGATTGATAAAAAGATATATAGACAGACAGATAGACTGATACACAAAAATACATATATATAGATATATAAATAGATAGATAGAAAGATATATAGATAGATAGACAGATAAATAGATAGACAGATAGACATATTGACATATAGACAGACAAATAAATAGATAGATAGATATAAAGATATAAATATAGATAGATAAATAGATAAATAAATAGATAGTAATAGAAGCAGATAGGCAGATGGGTAGATATGTTGATAGGTATATATGAAGATAGGTATATTTGCAAAAAGACTCATAGGTAGATAGTAAGATTGGTAGATAGATAGATATAAAAATAGAGAAATAAATAGATTGAAATAATGATAGATAGATAGATAGAAAACTAGATAGATGGATAGATAGACAGATAAATAGATAGATAGATAAACAAACATAAAGATTGAAAGAAAAATAGAAAAATAGATAGAAAGATTGATAGACACATAGATAATTAGATAAAGAGATAGAAAGTCAAAAAGATAGATAGATAGATAGATAATAGATAAATAGATAGATAGACAAAAAGAAATTTTTATAGATAGCTAGATAATTAGATAGATAAATAAATATATTGATAGATAGAAATCTAGATAAATCATCATATAGATAGTTAGATTGATAGATACGTAGATAGATAGATAGATAAATAGATAAGAAGGTAGGTAGCTAGATATATATATATATATATATATACAAATAGATGGATACAAAGATATATAATTATATTGATAGATAAATAGATAGATACAGAGATAGATAATTAGATAGATAGATTAAGTGGTAGATATATATATATATATATATATATATATATATATATACATATTGATAGATAGGTAGATAAAGAGATAGATCGATAGATAGAAATAGATAGATAGATAGGCATAAAGATAAATAGAAAGATAGAATATAGATAGATTTACAAAAAAATAGAAAGATAGATAGAAATATAGATAGACAGATAGGCTGATAGATAATTAGATAGACATACAGATAGATATACAAAAAAATAGATAGAGATATAGAAAAACATATAGATTGATAGATAGAAGTACAGATAGATAGATAAATAGATAGATAGATAGATAGACAGATAGACAAACAAATAGATATATAGATTGACAGGTAGATAGATAATTACAGAGGCAAAAAGATAGATAGACATTTGATTGATACATAGATAGATAGTCAGATTAATAGATTGACATATGGTTATATAAATAGACAGATAGATAGTTAGTTAGTTAGTTAGAAAGATAGTTAGATAGATAGATTGATAGATAGATAGACAGAGAGATAGATAGACAGAAAGATATATAGATAGATAGATAGATAGATACAAAAATAGAGATAGATAGATAGACAAATATATAGATAGACAAACAGATAGATAGCCACAAAAATAGATAGATAGATAGATGGATAAATAAAGAAATATACATATAGATAGTTAGATAAATACAGACAGATAGATGGATGGATGGATGGACGGACAGACATATAGATAGATAGATAGATATACAGACAGACAGATAGATAGATAAATAGATGCATAAAAATATTGAAATATATATAATACATAGATAGATTGATATTTTTATAGATATATAGATTGATAGATAGCCAGTTAGATAGATCGATAGATAGACAAATAGATTGATAGATAGCGAGATAGATTGATAGAGAGATAGATAGATAGTTAGATAAATAGATAGACAAACAGATAAATAGACTGATAGTCAAATATACTAATTGAGAAAGAGATAGATAGATAGATAGATAGACAGATAGAATGATAGACACATACATAGATAGACAGATAGAAAGATAGAAGGATAGAAAGATAGATAGGAAGACAATAAACAGATAGAAAAATAGATAGATAGATAGATATATAGATATATATAGATAGATAGATAGATAAAAAGTCAAATCAACATTTAGATAGATTGATAGTTTGACAAATAGATTGATAGATAGTTAGATAGATAGAAATAAATAGATAGATATATAGATAGACAGATAGATAGACAAACAAATAGATAGATATTGAGAGATAGAGATAGATAGATAGATAAGTAGATAAATAGATTAATAGATAGATAGTTAGATAGAATGATCGAATAATAGACATATATTAACAAAAACATATAGATTGAAAGAAAAATACAAATATTGACATATATACATAGATAGATAGAAAGATAGATAAATATACATATAGACAAATAGATAGATTGACATATAGATAGATAGGCAGAATGATAAATAGTTAGATAGACAAATTGATAGATAGAAAGATCAACAAATTGATAGATAGATAGATAAATAGGTAGACATATAGACAAACATATAGATAGATAGATAGATAGATAAATAGATATTTATATAGATAGAAAGATATATAGAGGGTTTACTAGATAGATAGATGGACAGACATATAGATATATAGATAGATAGATAGATAGATCGACAAATAGAATGATTGATGGATAGGTAAATACATAGATAGACAGATAGAAATATAGATATATAGAAAGATAGACAAATAAAAAGATAGAAAGATAGACAAATAGGCACTTAGTCAAATATATATATAGAAAGATACATAGATAGATAGATAGCCAAATATACAGATAAATTTATTGATTGATTGAAAGATAGATATATAGATAGATAGATAGATAGACAGATAGATTGATAGATTGATAGATTGATAGAATGATAGATAGACAGAGAGATAGATCAAATGATAGATAGACAGATTAGATAGATAAACTGATAAATAGATAGACATATAGATAGATGGACTTTTAAAGAAATAGATAGATTTACATATATATAAATAGATAGACAAATTGATAGACAGACAGATAGATAGATAGATATGTAGGAAAGTAGATAAATAAATAAATAGATAAATAGATAGAATGATTGAATGATAGATAGATAGATAGTTAAACATATATACAGATAGATAGAAAGAAATATAGATAGATAGACAAATAGATAGGTAGTAAGATAGATATATAGATAGATAGACAAATATATACATAGAAAGATATATAAATAGACTGATTGGGAGATAGTTAGAAAAACAACTTGACATGGTGAAAGAAAAACAAATTGATATTTACATAGATCGAAAAAAAGTAGATAGATAGATAAATAGATAGATAAATAGATATTCAAGTAGAAAGATAGATAGATAGGAAAATAAATTGAAAGACAAATAGAGAAATAAACAGATAAATAGATAGATAGACAAATAGATAGATAGTCAAATAGATAAACATATATTCTAATATTTAAATAGATATATAGATAGAAAGATAGACACATAGATATATAGATAATTAGAGAGAGAGATAGATAGATAGATAGATAGATAGTAAGATAAATAGATAAATAGATATATAGATAGACATATATATATATATATATATATATTGTTAGATAAAGAGATAGATAGATAGATAGAAACATAGATAGATAGATTGGTAGATATAAAGATAGATAGACAGATAGATTGACATATTGATAGATAATTAGATAGAAACATAAACAAAAAGATAGATAGACAAACAAAATGATAGATAGATAGATTAATATATATATATATATATACACCCAAATAGATAGATAAATTGATATAGAAACGCAGATAGATAAATATAAACATAGACATATAGATAGATAAATAGATAGGTAAACATATACACAAATAAACATTTATATATACATATATAGATAGATAGATAAACAAATAGATAGATAGTTATATATATAGAAAGGTATAAGAGTTGATGGGTAGAACGGTCATTATGTAGACATGTTAGCATAGGTCAACAGGTAGACAACTAGACATGTAGAAATATAGACAGGTTGATTGATAGATAGATAATAGACTAGTAGATAGATAGATAGTTATAGACACATATATACATACATATAGATAGAATTATAGATAGATAGTCATATAGATAGATTGAAAGAAAGATAGACAGGCAAGTAAATAAATAGATAAATAGATTGATAAACAGATAGTATGATAGTATTAAAGATAGGAAGATAGATAAACTTATAGATACATAGAGTGATAGAAAGATAGTTAGATAGATAGAAAAAAAGATACAAATATAGACATGTAGACAGATAAACATATAGACAGATAGAAAGATAAATAGATTGACAACTAGTATGAATGATAGATTGACAGATAGAAAGATAAACAAATTGATATATAGATAAATAGACAAATAGACAGATAGATTGATTGATAAATAGATAGATAGATAGATGGACAATTAGATAAATACATAAATAGATATACAAATAGATATATAGACAGATAGATATAAATATAATATATATATATATATATAGATACATAATTCGATAAACATATTGATAGATAGATTGATTGATACATACATAGATTGATAGATAGATATACAAATATTTAGCTAGAAAGAAATATAGATAGATAGATTGATAGATAGTTCTACAAATATATAGCTAGAAAGATATATAGATAGATAGATAGATAAATAGATAGATAAATAGATAGATAGATAGACATATAGTCAAATAGATAGAAAGATAGATAGATAGACAAATAGATAGTTAGACAAATAGGAAAATAGATAGACATATAGATAGACATATAGATAAATAGATAGATATATTAATAGACATATAAATAGATTGATACATATACAGATAGCTATATATACAAATAGACTGATAGTCAGATAGACAAATAGGTAGAGAAAAAGTTATACAGATAGAAAGTTCGGCAGATAGAAAGATAGAAAAATAGATAGATAGAGAGATAGACAGAAATAAAGATCGACAAATAGACAGATTGACATATAGAGAGATATATAGATAAATAAAAATATACATAGATAGATAGACATATTGATACATAGATAGATAGATAGACATATAGATAGATAGGCATATAGATAGATAGACAGAAAGAGAGATAGATAGCTAAATATATATCTAGATAGATATATATAGATAGATAGATAGATAGACAAATTGACACATAGAAAGATAGATAGATACATAAAGAATTATATTGATAGTTAAATTGATTGATAAATAGATAGATAAACAGATAGAAAAATATATAAATAGACAGATTGATAGATAGAGAAATTAATTGATAAACAAATAGATAGAGAGAAGCTTAGATAGATAAATAGTCATATAGATAGACAAAAAGATATGTTAATAGAAAGATAGATAGATATTTAGATAGATTGATAGC
>JAREIK010015031.1:0-57576 GCA_029783825.1 Sapria himalayana | reverse complement strand
CTTTTTTTATGATTCTTCTTATTCTTCTTATTCAACTTACTATTCTTATTCTTCTTCTATTTCGTATACTTTTTATTCTTCTTATCCTACTTATTCTTAATATTTTTTTTTTTTCTTTTCTTCATATTATTTTTTTTTATTTTTTTATTCTTCTAATTCTTTTTATTTTCTTATTCTTATAATTTTTTTTATTCTTCTTATTCTTCTTATTATTCTTATTCTTCTTTTTCTTCATATATTTTATATTCTTCTTATTCTTCTTATTTTTATTATTCTTTTATTTTTCTCATTCTTAATATTCATATTATTCTTTTTATTTATCTTATTCTTCTTAATCTTTTTATAATTTTTCTTCCATTTATTATTCTAATTCTTCTTATTTTTTTTATTCTTCTTTTTCTTCTTATTCTTATTATTTTTCTTATTTTTTATGCTTATTATTCTTTTTATTCTATGTATTCTTTCTATTCTTCTATTCTTTTAATTCATCTTATTTTTCTCATTCTTAATATTCTTATTTTATTTATTTTATTCTTCTTATATTATTATTATTCTTATTCCATTTATTCTTCTAATTTTTCATATTTTTTTATTCTTCTTATTTTTCTTATTCTCATTATTCTTATTATTCTTATAATTCTTTTTATTCTATTTATTCTCCTTATTATTCTTATTGTTCTTATTATTCTTATTATTCGTATTCTTTATTTTCTTTTTATTCTTTTTTATTCTTATTTTTTTTATTTTTCTTATTCTTTTTATTCTTCTTATTCTTTTTATTCTACTTATTCTTTTTATTCTTAATATTCTACTTATTGTTATTATTCTTTAATTTTTTTTTCTTCTAAGTTTTTTATTCTTCTTTTTCATCTTATTCATCTAATTCATTAATTCTTCTAATTCTTCTAATTTTTCTAATTCTTCTAAATCTTTTAATTCTTCTTATTCTTCTTATTATTCTTATTCTTCTAATTATTTTTAATTTTCTTATTCTTTTTACTCTTCTTATTCTTCTTATTTTCTTATTCTTCTAATTATTTTTATTCTTCCTATTCTTTTTATTCTACCTATACTTCTTATTTTTTTCCTTTTCTTCTTAATCCCATATTCTTCTTTTTCTTCTTAATCTTCTTATTCTTTTTATTTTTTTTATTATTCATATCTTCTTATTATTACACTATAAGAAAATTCCCAAATAGCTAGGGATAATTCCCTTGCTAAATGAGGGGTTTCCATCGCTAAACAGGATATAGGGATGGATTCATGTTGAAAGCTTTTCAATCTAAACTGCTCGTCGCTAAAATTAGCTAGCGAAAGATTCCCCAGCTAAAACTTATACCGACAGAAATATCCTATCTAAGTTACTAATTTCCCTAGCTAAAATTGCAATAAAATGGGACCTTTCATTGCTAAATGGAACCTATCTAAAATAACTTTACAAAATTTATAAACTTCATATGCAAGTCACACATTAAACTTTTTATGTTAAAAATATATAATTTAAATATATTTTTGGGTATAATTTTTAAAAATTCATCTTATTTTGTTATGAAGATAATATGAAATAATTATAAAGGCATAAAATTTCATATTATCTGATATCATTTATAAATTTTAAAGATATAAAAAAATAGTTATATTATCTGATATCATTTATCTGATATCATTTATAAATTTATAAATTTCATATTATCTGATATCATTTATAAATTTTATAAATTTTAAAAATTACTTAAAGAGAAAAGATAATAAAAAGTTATATTTATTATCTTAATAAAGACCTTAATATTAAAAGCTAATAGTAAAAATAGTACTCTATTGTTTAATTCTTATAATTTTAGTAAGGGCAACATCGATGTATTTATTTATAATATCAATTTATTTTCTTTTAAATTTTGTAAAAAATTTAAATTTTTATTATAATTCAAGATCTTCAAATTTTGTAGTAATTATTTTTTTAAAATGTTCCTATAATCATAAATTTTTTTATACTTAAAATAATTTAATATTTACTAGTTTATTAGTCATTTCAAATATTTTTGTAAATATTTTCTATTTAATAATACAATGAATTATTTTACCTTTATATTAGAAGAAATTTAAATGTATGTTCATTTAATTTTTAAAATAGCTTAAAAAATTATTATAATTAAAGAATTAATTATGTAATGTTACTTTAATACAAATTTTTATGTTTCTTAATTAAAAATATAGAAACATTTTTTATAATTTTTTTAAATTTTTATAATCATAAAAATAGTTATTTTAGTACTAATTAATATAATTGTTTTTGTATTTTTATATTTTTTAAATAATTTTATAATATTCTTCTTTTTTATAATTTTATGAGGAGAATGTACCTTTCAAGGATCGCTCATCTATAGACCATGGCATACATTTAATATAATAAATTAAATACTTATTAAAACAAATATAAATTAATAAAAATTAAATCATTAAAGTTTAGAGACAGAAATTATCCCTAGTGCAAATAGCTAGGGAAAAATCTCTATCTATAGGGGTATATTTTGTGAAAAATAAAATTTAAAAAATAATCGCTTGCAATAAAATATAAAATAGTAAAAAAAATTTCAGATAATTATTTTGTGATGGATTTTTGTCTCGATTTAATTAGCTAGAAAAAATACGTTGATAGATCCATTGCTAAATTCATGGTTTTCTTTGCTTGGAATTCTATGAAAATATTAACAATGGAATTTATCTCGATACAATTAGCTAGTAAAATTTTATCATTAAATCTGTCGCTAATTTTCTCGATATAATTAGAGAGAAAAAATCCATCACTAAATTCGTCGTTAAATTCTTGGCTTTCTTTGAAAGAAAATCTACGAAAATATTAGTGACAAAATTTATCTCAATATAATTTGCTAAATAATCCATCGCTCAATCGCTAATTTTCTCGATATAATAAGTTAGGGAAATTCTGTCACTAAATCCATCGCTAAATTCCCAATTTAATTAGCTAGGTAAATTCCATTGCTAATTTTCTCGATATTATTAGCTAGGGATAAATAGTTGCTAAATTTTTAGTTTTCTTTGCACAAAAATTTATGAAAATATTAGCGATAAAATTTTCAATAAGACATTTCCATCACTAATACATCACTAATCCATCGCTAGAATTTATTTCAATATAAAATCAAAAATCCCTTGCTATTCCATAGCTAATTGCTCGCTATTTAGCTAAGGAATGATCCCTAGCTAAAGTTTTATAACAAAATTGTCATTTTATTATAGTGGTTTAAGTCTTCTAATTCTTCATATTCTGGTTATTCTTAGTATTCTTATTATTCTTATAATTATTATTATTCTTATAATTCCGATTATTATTTTGTTTCTTCTTATTCTTTTTAATCTTCTTATTCTCAAAATTATTTTTTTTATTCTTAATCTTCTCTTTACTTCTTATTGTTCTTATTCATTTATTCTTCTTATTTTTCTAAAACTTGTAAAACTTCATATTCTTCTAATTATTCTTATTCATTTTATTCTTCTTATTCTTCTAAATCTTGTAATTCTTTTAATTATTCTTTTTCTTCATTTGTTATTATTCTTCTTATCTTAAATTCTTTTTTATACTTAATCTTCTTATTATTATTATTATTATTTTTATTATTCATCTTATTCTTTTTATTCTTCTTTTTTTATTTTTATTTTTATTTTTATTATTCTATTTTTCTTATTATTCTTTATTTCTTTTTATTCATCTTATTTTGCTTTTTCTTTTATTTATCTTATTATTTTTATTAATTTAATAATAATAATTATTATTATTATTCTTTTTATTCTTATTATTCTCCTTATTCTTCTTATTCTTCTTATTCTTATTATTCTTCTTATTCTATTTATTTCTTATTTTTCTTATTCTTCTTATTATTCTTATTCTTCTTATTCTTCTTATTCTCTTATTCTTATTATTATTCTTATTATTCATTCTTCTTAATCTAATTATTCATATTATTCTTGTTATTATTTTATTATTCTTATAAATCTTTTAATTCTCTTATTGTACTTATTATTATTATTATTATTCTTCTTCTTCTTATTCTTCTTATTATTCATATTATTCTTATTGTTATTATTCTATTATTCTTATTCTTCTTATTCTTTTTATCTTCTTATTATTTTTATTCTATTTTTTGTTCTTATTCTTTTTATTCTTTTTTTCTTCTTATTATTTTTATTCTTTTTTTTTGTTCTTATTATTTTTATTCTTTTTATTCTTCTTTTTCTTATTATTCTTATTATTTTTATGATTCTTCTGAATCTTCTTATTCTTCTTTTTTTTCTTATTCTTCTTTATTCTTCTTAATCTTTTTATTCTTATAATTCTTTTTATTTTCTTATTCATTTTTTTATACTTATTCAATTTATTCTTCTTATTATTTTTATTCTTCTTATTGGTCTTATTCTTCTTTTTTATCTTATTCATTTTATTCTTTATTCTTCTTCTTATTCTCCGTATACTTCTTATTTTTTTTTATTCTTCTAATTTTTTTATTCTGCTTATTCTTTTAATTTTTTATTCTTTTTATTCTTCTTATTTTTATTCTAATTATTCATATTCTTCTTTTATTCTATTCATCTATTCTATTCTTAGTTTTTTTCTGATTCTTCTAATTGTTCTTATTATTCTTATTATTCTTATTCTTCTTATTCTTCTTATTATTCTTATTCTTCTTATTCTTCTTTTTCATTTTTTTCTTATTCTTCTTATTCTTATTATTCTTCTATTACTATGTATTCTTCTTATTCTTGTTATTATTTTTATTATTCGTATTTGCTGTATATGTAATTTGTTTTTTATTTAATAATCTGTTTGTATAAAAAAATGTTTTTCTAGTTTAATATTTTCATGTAAGTGCAGAAAGAAAATATTAAAATGCCGAGGATGCAGCAGTAGCACAATAACAGAGGTCCCACTGCTGTTAAATGAACCGAGATGTTTATTAATATAAAATGATTTGTAATTTTATTTTCGAGTGGCTATTTTTGACCCGTGGAACTATTCTTCATCTCTCTCTCTTCTCTCTGCATGATTTATCGCGACTGCTCTATGTGCTGCATACCGTAAGATGTTTCTGTTTGGTTTAATCTGTAACACATAAGCATTTTCTGGTGGATGTAGCTAGTCGTGCTGAGAGACTAGCGAACCACGTTATTTTGTGTTGATTTCTCATTTTTTTTGATTCTGTCATGGATGCTTCCTGGATTGGGATATATAATGCTTGTTTTCTGTGTTTCTGTTGGTTTTGTATCTTAATATCACTATCGTGGAAGCGCAATAACCCAACATTATTCTTATTAATCTTTTTATTCCTCACATATTTTTATTATTTTTATTTACTACTCTTCTTAGACTTTCTTAGTCTTCTTTTCATTCTTATTCTTCTTGTTCTTTTTATTCTTCTTATACAACTTATTTTTCATATTCTTATTATTCTTTTTAATCTTCTTATTCTTCTAATTATAATAATAATATTATTATTTCTTCTTCTTAGAGTTTCTTATTTTCTAATTCTTCTAATTCTTCGTATTCTTATTATTCTTATTATACTACTTATTCTTCATATTCTTGTTATTCTTTAATATTCTTCTTATTCTTATTATTCTTTTAATATTATTATTCTACTAATTCTTCTTATTCTTATTATTATTTTTATTCTTCTTATACTTTTTATTCTTCTTAATTTTTTTATTCTTGTTATTCTTCTTATTTTTATTAACTTTCTTATACATTTTATTATTCTTATTCTTCTTATATTTCTTATGCTTATTGTTGTATTTTTTTTATTAATCTTCAATTTCTTTTAGTTCTTTTAATTTTTCATTCTTCTAATTCTTCTAATTCTTCTTATTTTCTTATTCTTCTTATTCTATATATTCTTCTTATTTATATTATTCTTCTTTTTCATTTTATTCTTCTTATTCCTTTTATTCTTGTTTTTCTTCATATTCTTCTTTTTATTCCTTTTTTTTATTCTTCTTATACTTTTATTCTTCGTATTATTCTTATTGTTTTTATTCTTTGTATTCTTATTATTCTTTTTTTATTCCTTTCTTTTTATTCTTCATTTTCTTCTAATTATTAATAAATTTACTTATTCTTCAAATCTTTTTTTTATTCTTATTCTTCTGTTTATTCTTTCTCTATTCTCTAATTCTCTTTATTATTCTTATTCTACGTATACTTCTTATTCTTATTATTCTTATTATTTTTCTAATTCTTCTTATTCTCTTTATTCTTCTTATTCTTCATATTCTTCTTAATCTTCTTATTCATCTAATATTACTTATTCTTCTTGTTCTGTGATTATTTTTATTTTTCTTAATTTTCATAATCTTATTATTTTATTATTCTTTTTATTCTTCTTTTCTTTTTTTCTTTGTTTTCTTCTTTTTATTCTAATTCTTCTTATTCTTATTATTCTTCTTATTCTACTTCTTATTCTTATCTTCTTATTTATTTTATTCTAATTATTATTCTTATTATTCTTATTCTACTTATTATTCTTATTATTCTTATTTTATTTATTATTAATATTTTTTTTATTCTTTTATTCTTATTATTCATATTATTATTCTTATTTTTTTTTCTTATTCTTCTTATACTACAAATTCTTCATATCTTGTAATTTTATTATTATTCTTATTCTTTTTTTTTTTAATTATTTTTTATTTCTTATTCTTCTTATTTTTATTATTTTTCTTATTGTTTCTTATTCATCTTATTTTTTTGATACTTTTTAATATACTTATTCATCTTTTTCTTCTTATTCTTATTATATATTTCTTATTCTTTTTATTTAGCTTATTCTTTTTATTCTTCTTATTTCTATTTTTATTTGTTTTTTTTTCTTCTTCTTTTAATTCTTCTTATTTTTCTTATTCATTTTATTGGTCGTATACTACTTATTCTTCGTATTCTTGTTATTATTATTAATATTTTTAGTATTATTATTTTTCTTATTCTTTTTTTTCTTCTAATTCTTATTATCAAGTTATTCTTTTTATTATGCTTAATTTTTATTCATATTATTCATCTTATTTCATCTTATTCTTCTTATTATTCGTATTTTTTTTTTTTATTATTATTATTATTCTATATCTTCTAATTCATTTATTCCTTATTGTTCTAATTTTTCATATTCTACAAATTCTTCTTATTCTTCTTATCTTCTTATCTTCTTATCTTTTTATTCTTCTTATTGTTCTATACTACTTATTCATCTTTTTATTGTTATTCTTCTTTTTGTTCTCATTCTTCTTATTCTACTTATTCATCTCTTTTTATATTTCTTATTATTATTCTTATTCTTCTAATTTTTTTATTCTTCTTATTCTACTTATCCTTTTTATTCTTCTTATTCTTTTCATTATTCTAATTCTTTTTTTTTATTTTTCTTTTTATTTTATTATTCTTCTTATTCTTATTATTCTTTATTTGTTCTTATTCATCTTATTTTACTTTTTCTTTTTATTCTTCTTATTCTTTTAATTCTTCTTATTCTTCATATTCTTCATCTCATATCTTTTTATTCTTCTTATTCTTTTTATTCTTTTTATCTTCTTATTTTTTTTTCTTCTAATTTTTTTATTCTTCTTATTCTTTTTATTATTCTTATTTTCCTTATTATTCTTATTATTTTTATTCTTCTTATTTTTCTTATTCTTCTTATTCTTGTTATTCTTTTATTCTTCTTATTATTCTTATTCTTATTATTCTTATCTGATTATTTAATTATTCATGTTATTATTGTTATTATTTTTATTCTTCTTATTATTTTTTATTCTTATTATTCTTATAATTCATTTAATTATTATTATTATACTTATTATTATTATTCTTATTCTTATTCTTCTTTTTCTTCTTATTCTTCTTATTTTCTTATTTTTCTTATTTTTCTTATTATTCTTATTTTAATTATTCTTTGTATTCTTCTTAATCTTATTATCCTTCTTATTCTATTTTTTCTTTTTATTATTATTATTATTATTATTCTTCTTATTCTTTTTATTCTTCTTTTTCTTATTATTCTTCTTATTCCCCCTATTCTTCTTTTTCTTATTATTCTTCTTATTCTACTAATTTGTATAATTTTTATGAATCTTCTTAGTCTACTTTTTTATCATATTTTTCCATATTCTTTTTATTCCTCTTATTATTCTTATTCTTATTATTCTTATAATTCATTTAATTATTATTATTACTTATTATTATTATTCTTATTATTCTTATTATTCTTATTATTCTTTTTTTCTGTATTCTTCTTATTATTCTTATTGTTCTTATTTTATTATTCTTTGTATTCTTTTAATCTTATTATCCTTCTTATTCTTTTTTTTCTTTTTTTTTTTTTTTTTTTTCTTTTTTTCTTTTGTTTCTTCTTATTATTATTATTCTTCTTATTTCTTTTCTTATATTCTCTCATTCCCCCTATTCTTCTTTTTCTTATTATTCTCTTATTCTACTAATTTCTATAATTCTTCTGAATCTTCTTATTCTACTTTTTTTTTTATTATTTTTCCATATTCTTCTTATTCTTCTGTATTATTCTTAATCTTTTATTCATTTTATTCTTCAGATTTTATTTATTTTTCTTATTCATTTTATTCTTCCTATTCATCTTTTTCTTCTTATAGTCTTATTCTTTTTTTTCTTATTATTCTTCTTATTTTCTTCTTCTTCTATTCTTCTTATTCTTCTTATTCTTCATATTCTCCTTATTCTTCATATTCTCCTTATTCTTCTTTTTCTCCTTATTCTTCTTTTTCTTCTTATTCATATTTATTTTTTTCTTCTTATTTTTCAAAATCTTCTATTTATTTTCTATTATTATTTATTATTATTCTTTTTATTTTATTCTTCTTATTCTTCTATTCTTCTTTTTCTTCTTATTTTTCTTATTCTTCTTATTCTTCTAAGTATTCTAATTCTTATTATTCTCTTATTCTTTTAATTCTTTATATTCTCTTATTCTCTTTATTCTTAATATATCTGCTTATTCTTCGTTATTCTTCATATTCTTCTTAATCATCTTATTATTCTTCTTATTCTTATTATTCTTCTTATTCTTCTTATTCTTCTTATTCGTGTTATTCTTGTTATTCTTCTTATTCATCTTATTCTTCTAATTCTTTTTATTCTTATTATTCTTCAATTCTTCTTATTGTTATTATTCTTATAATTATTATTATTCTTTTTATTCTTCTTATTGTTATTATTCTTCTAATTATTATTATTCTTCTTTTTCTCTTCTTTTGTTATTATTATTATTATTTATTCTTCGTATTCTTCTTAATCTTCTTATTTTTCCTTTTCTACTTAATCTTCTTATTATTCTTTTTTTTTTAAAGTTTATTTTATTATTAAATCAGTCTCTTTTGGCGGAGGAATACCATTTTTACCAACTAATTCTACCCTTTCCCCTCTTATAACCTTTCCCCTTAATTAGAACTTAAAAAAAACTAGATTGTATACATTTGATAGATAAAGCAAAAGGCTAATGCTCCTCTATTCCTTTATTAGACTTCCCTCGTAGCTTTATGCTTTTCTTTTCTCCTTCATCCATTCAACATGTTGCATCAATTTATTCTAGCCCTATTTTATATTGCTGATCCCAACAGGGTCCTTTCTATAAGAACTCTAGTTTCCTGCAGCCACAATAGAAAAAACAGCTCTAAGAATATCTTCATCCTTACTTACCTTTACCCTTAGCCGCTTGATTCATATTTGTTGCACTTGGGATGAATTATGAGGCTGCTTTTATCTTCTTTTTGCTGGACCGGGCTTAATCTGAATTTCTGTTTACCTAGCCACCTACACTAATTTCTAAATACTCTAGCACTTATTGACTCTACTAATATAACACATGACACTTTAAACAATAAAGCTGTAACACAGACTCCAGAAATAATTATTTAAAGTAGAATTTAAACCAAAACATTTATAAATCTCCAATACAAGTCCAAGCTGCTGGTTTCTTCTGTCAATTCCTATTTGATGCCTTAAGCTACTAAAAAAACAGAAAAAAACCACCAAAACCAATAGCAAAAATCCAATATACCAGCATACCTTGCCACTTTGCCTCCCTTTTGCTGGTTGCTTTAGTTTTGGACCTTGCTGGATAGCTTCCCTGCAAAGACAGAAATTCCCTTGCCCTGGACTCTATCCCATTTTACCTTAACATTTATTTGTGATAATTTTGATTTTAACTAAGCTTCTATGATTTTTCTTAATGTTTCTTATTCCCAAATAAGGAAAATCCCTCTTGTTTAAACTTGCAATACCTTTTAGCTTACCAGGTATCGACTCCTCATTAAATTCTAAATATCCACTCTTCTTACCTGATATCTTTTTATTATTCTTATCATTCTTATTCTTCTTATAATTATTATTCTTTAAATCTTATTATTCTTCTTATACTTTTTTTTTAATTCTTCTTATTCTTCCTATTCTTCATTTTCTTTTTTATTCTTCTTATAATTTTTATTCTTCTTATTCATAATATTCTTCTTATTCTTCTTATTCATAATATTCTTCTTATTCTTCATATTGTTCGTATTCTTCTTATTCTTTTATTCTTCTTATTCTCTTATTCTTTTTTAATTTTATTCTTTTAATTCATCTTATTCTTCGTTTTTTTTCTTCTAATTCTATTTATTCTTCTTAATCTTCTTATTCTTCTAATTCATCTTATTCTTTTTATTATTCTTATTATTCTTATTCTTCTTATTCTTCTTATTTCTTATTCTTCTTATTCTTCTTATTTTCTTATTCTTTTTATTCTTTTTATTCTTATTCATCTTTTTCTTCTTAATTTTCCTATTCCTCTTATTGTTCTTATTCTTCTTATTCTTCTTATTTTTCTTATTCTTCTCATTCTTCATTTCATCTTATTTTTTTTTATTCTTTATTCTTTTTTTCGTCTTATTCTTCATATTCTTCTTATTTTTCTTATTTCTTAATCTTCTTATTCTTCTTTTTCTATTTAATCTTCTTATTAATTTTATTATTCTTATTATTCTCATTCTTTTATTTCTTATTATTCTTATTATTTTTCTATTTCTTCTCATCCATCTTATTCTTCTTATACGTTTTTTCTTCTTATACTTTTTATTTTTAAAATTTTTCTTATTCATCCTATTCTACATTTTGTTTTTATTCTTCTTATTATTTTTATTCTTCTTATTCTTCTTATTTTTTTTATTCTTCTAATTCATCTTATTCTACTTATTATTATTATTATTCTTATTCTTCTAATTCATCATATTCTTCTTATTCTTTTTATTCTTTTTATTCTTTTTATTTTTTTATTCTTCTTAATTTTTCTATTCCTTTTATTCTTTTTATTCTTCTTAATTTTTCTATTCCTTTTATTCTTTTATTCTTCTTATTCTTCTTCTCTTTTTATTCTCTTATTTTTTCTTATTCTTATTATTCTTCTTATTTTTCTTATTATTATTATTCTTCTAATTAATCTATTATTCTTGTTCTTCTATTCTTCTTATTCTTTTTATTCTTCTTATTTTTCTTATTCTTATTATTCTTCTAATTAATCTATTTTTCTTGTTCTTCTTATTCTTTTTATTCTTCTTATTCTTCTTTTTCTTCTTATTATTCTTTTTCTTCTTTATCTTCTTATTCTTTCTTCTTTTCTTCTTATTATTCTTTCTCTTCTTATTCTTCTTATTCTTTTTATTTTTCCTTTTCTTCTTATTCTTCTAAGTGTTGTTAATTTTTTTTCTAATTATTCTTCTAATTCTTATTTTTTATTATTATTATTATTATTATTATTATTATTATTATTATTATTATTTTCTTCTTCTTCTTTTCTTTCTTTTTATTCAACTTTTTATTCTTATTTTTTTATTCTTCTTATTCTTATAATTATTCTAATTATTCTTTTTCTTCTTATTCTTTAATTCTTATTTTTCTCATTTTTTTTATTTTTCTAATACTTTTTATTCTTTTTATTCTTCTTATTCTTCTAATTATTCTTATTATTTTTATTCTTTTTATTGTTTTTATTCTTCTTATTCTTCTTTTGTTCTTATTCTTCTTATTCTTCTATTTTTTCTAATTCTTTTTTAGTATTATTTTTATTCTTATTATTCTTTTTATTCTTATTATTCTTTTTATTCTTATTATTCTATTTATTCTCATTTTCTATATTTCTTATTTTTTTTATTCTTCATATTCTTCTTATTATTTTTATTATTATTATTCTTCTTATTTTTCTTATTCTTCTAATTTATCTAATTCTTCTTATTCATCTTTATCTTTTTATTCTTATTCTTCTTAATCTTTATGTCTTCTAATTCTTCTAATTCTACCTTTCTTCTTATTTTTCTTATTTTTCATATTTTTCATATTTTTCATATTTTTCATATTTTTCTTTTTTTTAAATATTATATTAATTATCACCCTCTCTTTTGGCGGAGGAATACCATTTGTATAATCTACGTCTACCTATTATTTTTCTTATTCTTTTTATTCTTCTTATTCTTCAAAATCTTTTTCTTCTTCTTTTTCTTCTTTTTATGCTTATTCTTCTTACTCTTCTTATTCTTCATGTTCTTATTATTATTGTTATTATTCTATTTATTTATTCTACTTATTCTTCTTATTATTTTTTTTTTTTAATTTCTTTTTGTTCTAATTCTTTTAATTCTTCTTTTTTTTAATAATGTTTGTTTTATTATTAAAATAGACATTTATTTCAGCCATGGAATATCATTGTTTACAAACTATATACTATCCTTTACCCTCTTACAACCTTTTCTTAAAAATTTCAACAAGTAAATAACATAACCTATACGCATCCTTCCTGGTGAAACTTACTGTTTAGTGTTCTCCTTTTGATGCTCAACCTTATGTTTGGATGTTTCTACTTAATCCCTCTACATGCCTCCCATTATGTGTCTCTGACCCCTTGCTCCTGCCTAGCCGCTTAAAATCATGCCTCATCAAACTCCTACCTAAACTTACTAACGCCTTTCATACACCTAAACTACTAGGTTACGATGTTTAAAAACATATTAAATTACAGACTCTTTTTTTGCATACATTTAACATTCATTGTATAGTAGTATCCTAAAAACATAAACCGACCCTAAGCTTATACCTTCAGCATCAAAAACTTAAAACATAAAAAATAGACTCATGTTTCTATATACAGCCAATATATGCTTGGTCGATTCAACCTTAACAGCCAAAATTTTGACTGTTAAGCAGAGATAGCTGACTATGTTGGCATGCACAGTCCTTTCTTCATGTTATAGACCCATTTGTCTTAAAGAAGCACACTACCCATGGCTGACAGTGCCTCCCCAAGCTTTTGTACAACATTTTCTGCCTCAGATTGCTCCTCCTCTTCTGGAAAACCCTGCAAAAGAACAAAACTAGTACACTTAACACACCTATTCTACTATAACCCCATGACCTTTGAATCCCCTTACAGACACATCATAGATCTATTCTCAATCAGACTCATGGCCACAAATAATACATACACACAAACACATAAAAACTTAGAACACATGATTTTGCCTCAAGTCTGCTGCATTCCCTTCTTCCTGGGCTGCTGCATCCTCTTCACCTCAAATCTGCAAAAATAGCAAACAAATCACGCAAGCATACCACATAATGCTGGCTTGGCTAGATCTTTTTTTTAATGTAACCCCTTAGGACAAGGGTGACTCGAATTTCCAAGACATTTTCCTACCTTTTCAATTATAAATACAGCTCAAGATGTAACAAGGTAAATCAATTCAACCTTTTTAGCCCTCCGCTGATACATTTGCTTCTCTAAAAATATACTCTGCTTCATGGCTTCAACTTGTGAACTAGCAACTTAAATTTACTTGTGCCTACAAGAACTTACAAAGCCAAACTATATATGACAGTCTTTTTTTCTTGTCTTTTCTTACTATTTTGTTTCAATCTTTCTTTCAATCTAATTTCAGGAGGTTTCCCTTGCTGCTATAATTTTACTTTTCTGATGTCAGGAAACTCCTTATTGTCCATTTTTGCAATACCTATCTATTTGACTAGAAATTTCTCTTCCTTATACTCTTTATGCCATCTTGTTCTTCCTTCTTTAGCTAGATTATCTATTTGAATTATCCTCTCTGAATATATGTTTTATAGTAAAATCTAATGTATTAATTACTTGTAATTATCTTCTATTTCTTCCTCATATTTCATCTTACTATTTTTTTATTAACTAAATTTCCACTATGTCCGAGTCTATTTGGATGTCTAGATGATTAATTTCTAATTTTTTGCAAAATCTCACCATCTCTTAATGCTAAAATTTCTACATGCAATGCTGATGATGCTTGATAATTCCTCGTGAAATCTAAAATTAGCTTTCCTTCAGAATTTCTAATAACACCACCTTTTCCTGCTGCTCTGATGTCTCTATCAAAGCTGCCATCTGTGTTAAGAACAACTTGTCTTTCACAGGGTTTTGCCATTTTATACTTATTGACTTAAACTATTTTAGCTGAATCACTTTTAAATTACAAATTCAAGGTATATTTTCTAAGTCTGTTCTTTTTATTTTAAAAAATATGCTTCTAATATTTTTCTAGTTTCCTCTTTTATATCCCTCCATATATATTAAAATGACATGTTCTACCCCTCGAACATGCTTTTATTTTAAGCCTTCCAGAAACACCAGATAGCTAGTAGAGGGACGTTATTTTTAATCCATTTCTGAGAGCTACTAGAAGTAGAGATTTGCTTCATTTTTGAAGGCTCATTTTTAGCAAGAGATTTCATGTTTTAAGTGCATTTCTAATTCTAATCTTTTCTATATTTTCAGCTGCAACTTACCTAATGATAAGATATGGTCTAGGGTTTCGGTTCATTTAAACATCATTCGCACCACGGTGGCCAACTATATACCCTTTTTCTTTACATTAGTAACCAAGGTAGAATATTTGAAAGCACTTTCTACATAAATATTTTAAATTTTTCAGTTATCGTTATTCCAGATCCAACTAAATAATATTTGTTTTTCTTTCTTTTTTCTTATTATTTTTTCACTGATTTGAGATAGAATTCTCCATCTGGATTTAACGTCTATTTCCAACCATGCCTAGTAAGTTTAGAATATTTTTCCACTAAATCTCTTTGTTTGAGCATTTGCACCCAAACCTATGAATTCTTGCTTTCTGTTATTTTTTGTACTGTGATTTTCATTTTTGCAGTATTTAGCTCTCATAAATTCATCACATAAGCAGACATTTTCTTTGAGCCTCCACCACCTTTTGCTAGCCCATGCCTTAGCTAGCTCGCTAATCTTAGTGAATCCCAATCCAGCCTCTTGTACAAGAAAGCATAAATTATTCCATTTCTTCTAGTGCATTTTATATTTACCCATCTTTTACCCCATAGAAAGTTATCAAACTCTTTTTCTATATTCTTTATAAATTTTTTTGGTGGTTGAGTTATCATTATGTTATGCATTAAAGAACTTTATCGCACATGGACAATTAATGTGATTCTCTCTCCCATGTTTAAGGTATCCATTTTCCATCCTGATATTTTCTTTTTTAATTTCATTATTAAAAAGCCCAAGTATTCTATCTTTAGTCTACCTTCATAGACTGGGCAGCCCAAATAAATTATTTCTCCTTTTTTTGTGGGAGAAATCTATTATGTATTTAATTCTATGAATTAGTGTGGAAGGGGGTTTTGAAACTACCATATCTTGACATTTTCTTTTATTTAGTTTTTGGCATTTCTTCCAAACATCATAATAGCTCCATCAAATTATGTAGAGACTACCATCTCCATTTGTGAGATTATTATATTATTTTCATATGCTATGCATTTCTACCATAGGCGTGTTTTTAGGTTGTCTAAACATACCTATCTTTCCTTTTCTCATCTTATCTTAAAGGTTCACAATCAAAATTCTATATAAATGTTATATAGTAAAAGAGATAGTGTGTCTTTTTGCCTTAGCCTTCTCACTGGTATAATTTCCTCTCCTAATGCTCCATTAATGAGAATTCTCACCCATGTATTCGAGATACATCTGTATATTAGGTCAATCCATGTTTCCAAGAAACCCATTTTTCTCATGATGAAGCATAAGATATCTCATTCCACTCGATCAAAAGCTTTCAATAAATATAATTTCATCATTATATCATGACATCTTGTTTTTGATCTTATTTCTTAATCATTTCTTTAGCCAAACATATGTTCTCCATAATTAATCTATTTTCATGAAACCTGATTGCTCTTTCGAAATTATTTTCAGGAGAATGTGAGGTAACCTATTTTGCAATGTTTTAGCTAGAATTTTATAAATGGCATTACACAGACTGATTGGCCTATAATCTTCCCCAATCTGGGGATTCGCCACTTTTGGAATTAAAACTATGTGAAAGCTTCCCCATTTCTTTTCTATATCCAACCCACAAATATGCATAAAATTTATTTTAGTAGATCTTCTTTTATGCCAGCATTCTTGGAAAAATGTGATATTTCATCCATCTGGACTACTGCACTATCTATATTCTTGCTAAATACTACCATTTTTATTTCTTCTTCTTCAGGTAATTTGGTGAGCATGTTATTATCTATTGAGTAACTTTGTTTCTATTTTTTGTAAGAGAGTATCTCCATTGTGCTTGCTATTTTCACCAGCTGTATTCAAAAAATTTTGCAAAATATCTCGTATGTCTGTTTCTTTTTTGATCAAACCATTCTTCTTTATCATTTTTATACCATTTATTCTATATTCTAGCTCTTTGAGTTTTGTTACTTTTTGAAAGAATTTAGTGTTTTTATCTCCTTTTAGCCATTTTATTATGGCTTTCTGTTTCCAAAATGTTTCTTCCATTAAATCTTTTATTTTACTTGGGCTTAAGCTTGTCCGAGGGCACTTATACTATTACTATTTTGATCTCTTTCAAATTCGTGTTTTCTTTTTATAACAAAATCCTCTTCTTCTCTTATGTTTCAATTTATATCTCCAAATGTCTCCTTGTTCCATCTTCTTAGCCCGATCTTTTAATCTTTTATGCTTTGATTATTTGTTCTGAAATTTAAAGGCTCTATTTGTATGTGTTATGTGTTTTATCATAATTAGAAGTGGGGAGTTGTCTGAGCAGATTCTATTTAGGTGTTTTAGCTCTGTCAAACCAAATCTCTTTAACCATTTAAAATTATAAAGGTCTCTATCTAATCTTGCCCATATAATGCCCTTTTTATACTGGTTATTACACCATGTAAAATAAGAGCCTAAAAAATTAGCCTCCATCAAATTCATTTTATTTATGATTTCATTAAAGTGTGAGGTAGCCCTCGGTTAGTAGGTCTACCTCCTTTCTTTTCTTTGGCAAATCTTACAATATTAAAGTCACCTCCTATTATCCAACGGATATCTTTAATCACTATCTTCTCCATTTCTCCCCATATTTCATTTCCTTCTTTCATCTTTTTATTAGCATATACTTCTATAATTATTTTTATTACCTCTTGACTTAGGCTAAAGTTTATTTGTTGTTCTATTTCTTTTACTATGTAAATATTTAAATTGTTCCTCCACATTACCCATATCTTCCCGTTATTATTGACTAATGTATGTTCAAATCCTAGGGTCTTTTTATACGTTTCTAATTGATTTTTATGTACCATTGGTTCCATTAATATTATTAGTAAAGTGTTATACATATATATAATTTTTTAAATATATTTCTAGAGGGAAGATTTGCAGCTCCCCTTATATTCCAGATTATTAAATTATACATTGCTAGTGGATTTTGCTTGCGCTCTAGTTGTGCATTAGGAATCATATATCTGTGTAAGTATTTTTTGTGTTTCTTGATTTTGAGTTTCCTTCTATTTCTTTTTTCCATTCCCTTCCTAATTGTACTGTCATAATGTTTATTTCCTCTATTGCCCATTCTCTATTTCCCATTCCTTGTTTATATTTATCTATGTTCATATCATCTTTAAAGGACCTCTTATTCTGTGCTTTTTCTTCCTCATTTCTGTTGAGGGTTATGGAAATTCTTACCTCCATTTCTTCTTTCGAGAAGTCCTCTATAACAACTGCCATTTTTAAATATTTCCTTTTTATTTTTCATTTGTGTTTTTTTTTTTTAGAGAGCTCTTCTATTTTCCTCATCATTTCTCTCCTTTTTTTCTCTGAAATTTCTGCAGCCCTAACTTTCTCTTCATTATTGATTTTTTTCATGTATATTTATCTTGTCTCATATCTCACTATTCTATATTACAGTTTGAGGGGTTGGGAAATGTTTTTTTTTGATATTTAACTATTTCTTTGCTCCATCCAGCCTCTATTTTTCTCTCTTCCATTATATGCAATTCTTTCTCTTTGCTTTTATACATTATATAGTTATGCATGTTATGTCCCATTTTTCTGCAAAATGAACAATAAGAAGGAAGGTTTTCTAAGATATCATGTTGCCAGAAGTCTCCTCCTTTGATGTCACCTATCCATATGCGATTAAGTGGCTGCTCCTATAGGTTTGTTTCTATACATACCATCACCACACTAGGTCTGGAAAGTGTAGTAGTGGCTCCGTCGAGTAGAAGAGGAGTTCCCAGAATGCTTGTGATGTGGTAGAGAGCATTTTTATTAAAAAATGTATATGTAGCATACAAAATAGATACCATACCGAGGCCAATGCCAACTCCTCCCTCGTGTTTAAATTGGAAGTCAATTTGAATGTTCTAATGGGATAACCCATGATATACCAGACGCCCTTCAGCCATAAATGATGGAAGTACTCTGTGTGGAGCTGCACCAATACGTGTTTTGCATAAATAACATTTATTTTAATGAGCGCCTCAAGCTTTAGAGAGTCGAAAAATGCACGTATATCATCAATGCGTGGTTGACCATGAGAGAACTTTCCAACCAGCATGTGTTTATGAGTCTTAGTGAGCATCCGAATGTCTTCGGAAGAAAAGTGTATCAAGGGTTCCTCGATATTTTTCAGATGCATTTTCGATGAAGATGAAATAAGAAGTGGGTGTATTTTAATAAATGAGGAAAATGATTTCTTATTATCTAAGAAATTCATTCCCTTCAATATGCAATTACATATGGCTTCTTCCTCGCGAAAATTTGTAGATTCTCTCTCTAGAAAGTTAAGTTTCTCTCTCTCTCAAAGTTGAGAACAAAGAGAGCATGTTCTTACACTTCTTCTTTTTTTTATTCTTCTTATTCTCTTTACTCTCTATAGAAGTTATAATTGGCTTCTTTTTATTCTTCTTTTGTTTCTTATTCTTCTTATTCTTCTTAGTCTACCAATTTTTTTATTTTTCTTATTCTTTTTATTCTTCTTTTTCTTTTTATTCTTTAATTCTTTATATTATTTATATTATTCATATTGTTATTATTAATTTTATTTTTCTTATTCTTTTTATTATTTTTATTCTTCTTATTTTTCTATTTGTTCATATTCTTCTAATTCTTTTTATTCTTCATTTTATTATTATTCTTTTTATTATTTTTATTATTTTTATTATTTTTATTCTTTTTTTTCTTCTTGTTCTTCTTATTCTTCTTATTATTCTTATTCTTCTTATTCTTCTTATTCTTCTTATTCATTTTTTTCTCATTATTATTTTAAGTCTTCTAATTATTTTTATTCTGCTTATTCTTTTTATTCTTATTCTTTTTATTCTTCTTATTCTTCTTATTCTTCTTATTCTTTTTATTCTTCTTATTCTTCTCATAATTCATATTCCTTTTATTGTTCTTTTCAAATAAGTCTTCTAATTCTTTTTATTCTACTTATTCTTAATATTTTTCTTATTATTATTATTCTTAATATTTTTCTTATTCTTATAATTAATATTATTCTTATTATTCTTCTTATTTTTTTTATTAATTCTTATTCTTATTATTCTTTTTTTTTCTTGTTATTATTTCTTATTCTTTTACATCATCTAATTCGTTTTATTTTCCTTATTCTTCTTATTTTTCTATTTTCTTATTATTCTTATTATTCTTCATATTTTTTTATTCTTCTTATTTTTTCTTATTCTTTTTAATCTTCTTATTTTTCTTATTGTTCTTATTTTTCTTATTCTACTTATTCTTCTTATTCTTCTTATTCTTCTTATTCTTCTTATTCTTTTTATTCTTATTATTCTTCTTATTCTAGTTATTCTTCTTATTCTAGTTATTCTTCTTATTCTTTTTATTCTACCTATACTTCTTATTCTTCTTATTCTTTTTATTCTTCTTATTCATCTTATTCTTCTTATTCATCTTATTATTCTTATTCTTCTTATTCTTTTTAATCTTCTTATTCTTCCTTAACTTCTTATTCTTATTATTATTCTTATTCTTCTTTTTCTTTTTATTCTTCTTATTATTCTTATTGTTCTTATTCTTCTCATTCTTCTCATTCTTCTTATTCTTATTATTCATCTTATTCTTTTTATTCTTTTTATTCATCTTATTCTTTTTATTCTTCTTATTCTTTTTATTCTTCTTATTCTTCTATGTATTCTAATTATTATTTTTTTTTTATTCATTTTATCCTTCTTATCCTTCTTATTCTTCTTTTTGTTCTTTTTCTTCTAATTTTTTTATTTATTCATATAATTTTTTATTGTTCTTATTCTTATAAGTCTTCTAATTCTTCTTATTTTAGTTATTTTTTTATTGATATCATTCTTTGTATTCTTATAATTTTTATTATTCTTCTTATTGTTTTTATTACTCATAATCAATTTATTCCTCTTATTCTTCTAAGTCTTCTAATTCTTCTAATTCTGATTATTTTTTTATTTCTTCTTATTCATTTTTTTATTTTTTTATTTTTTTTATTCTAATTATTCTTATAATCTTCTTATTATTTTTATTCTTCTCTTTCTTCTAAGTCTTCTTATTCTTATTTTTTTTATTTTTCTTATTTGTTTTATTTTTCTTATTCTTCTTTTTCTTCTAATTCTTTTTTTTTTGCTTATTCTTATTCTTTTTATTATTTTTTTTCTTATACTCATTATTATTCTTTTTTTATTTTCCTTATTGTACTTATTTTTATTTTTCTATTTATTCTTCTAAGTCTTCTAATTCTTCTTATTATGCTTATTCTTCTAAATCTTCTAATTCTACTTATACTTATAATTCTTCTTAATATTATTATTCTTTTTCTTCTTATTCTCATTATTCTTTTTTATTCTACTTATTATTATTATTATTTTTTAAAGGTTGTTTTTTATTATTATAACCCTCTCTTTTGGCGGAGGAATACCATTTTTACAAGCTAATACTACCTGTTCCCCTTTTCCACTTACTTTGCAAAAAATAAACAAAAAGAGCATAGGCTATCTTAAGGTTGCAATAATGTGTTCTCTCAATTTCCTTCTAAAAGCTGGATATTGAAAAAAATGCTTTCATGCTGGACCAATGGATTTGAGCCATACTTTAGAAACTTGAATTCTTTCTAAGCTTTACTTCCGCCATCATCTACTTTTCTATTCCTGAGATACTTCCCCTATCCCCTTTGTCCATGCTCCTTCCACCGAGTAAATTCTTTCCTATTCCAGAAAAGTAGGAAAAACAAAAAAACTCAAGACACGCATACAAACACTCACAGACAACATACTCTGAATTATACTGATATTAGTGTAGATGTCTGGCAGACTGCCTACATATCAACCACAGCTTAAGTTGACCCATATTTGTCAGCTACATACAAATAGGCACTTTACAATTTATCCTTGAGTTTATTAACACCATTTTTCCTATCAACTTACCTGTTCAGTTCACAGAAACCTTACCAGACCAAAATGACAGAAATGTTTCCACTTCACTATGCCAACTGACAGCTTTTTCTCCTATGCAAGCCCAACACCCTAAAAACAGACAAAAAATTCCACAAAGCAAATAATTATACAACACAATTAAAAAAATTAATCTTTGCAAATCCTGACGTATGGAAAACCCAGTTCATCTAGCCTTGCCAGGCCTTTGAATTTTTGTGGAACTTTCACTTCTACCAAAACCTGTTCTCCTATTGACTCTGCCTCCTTGGCTAACCTATCCACTAAGGTATTCGCCTCTCTATATATATGCTTAATGGTTGCATTCCCTTCTTCCATATATTTTTTTATAGAATCTATATAATCTTCATATTGCTAGAAAATTTAACTCTTGTTTGCTAAGTCAACTAGAAGCTTTGAATCCACTTGAATCTAAATCTCTTTAATATTAAGCCCACTGCAATTTGTAGACCTTTAATGAGAGCTTGAATCTCTGAATATAGTGTTGAGCAACCTTTTAAATTCATCATAAATGCTTTAAGAACCTTTCCTTTCGAATCTCTTATAACACCTCCTCCCCAGCTATCCCCATATTTCTGTTAAAGCTACCATCGTATTAAGAGACAATTTATCCTTCGGAGGTTTCTCCCACTTGAAGCTTATTTCCCTCAACTCTCTTTCTTTTTTATATGATAAACCCCAGTGATTTATCAAATCTATTACTGGCTTATCTTTTCTTGTTCTAACAGGGGTTCCCTCTGAAATACAAGTAATTTCCCTTTTAATATCCTTTAAGATATTTTCTGAGTTCATACGAATATTTTCAAATCTGTTTTTGTTCCTCACTTTCCAAATGCACCAGATTACTACTATCGGGATGTTTTTCTGAAGCCAGGACTTAACTTTATTCCCAAGACTAGGACTTTGCCAATTCAGTAGTCTATCTTTAAGCTTCTTTACTTTACTTACATTGACTAATGTAAATCTGGCTCCAGACTTCCTCTGCTATTTTACCTGTGGAAAATAAATGATCTGTGCTTTCAATTTCTGAAAAGTAGCATTCATATTTAGAGGCTATTTTAATCCTTTTTGTTTGTAAATAAATATCCACCGGGGTAGTTTCTTGAAGGGTTCTCCATAGAAAAAATTTCATCTTTTGTGGAGCATCATTTTCCCATCCCCATTTAAAAATCGGTGACACCCTCCTCTTGTTTCTTATCTGTTCCTTTGTATATTTCAAGGTGAAAACACTTTGAGGATTGGGAGTCCACTTCCACCCACTCTTATTGAGGTTGGATTGCGATTTTAGAAGATTGTTTTTGATTCACATAACATCTTCCATGACCTTGAAGCTTTTTTCTTATTATATTCATTCTCCCAGTTACATTTAGTCCTCATGAATGTTGCCCAAATACCCTCATTTTCTTACATTTTCCACGAAACCTTTATGGAGCCCATGCCCTGGAGGCTACCTCAAGGCTAGTAGAACCCAGCCCCGCCTCTTCCTTTGGATGACATAATGAAGCCCATTTGTGCCCAGTGTAGCTTATCTTTACCTTTCCGCTTACCCCAAAAGAAAATTAGTCCTTTCAATCTCAGCATTTTTATAACTTTTTCGGGGGGTGAATGACTGATAAGAAGTGGGACAGTGTGTCCCTGTAAAACATGGGAAATAAGTGTAGCTCTTCCTTCAAAACTTAACATATCCTCCCTTCCAACCTGCAATTTTGCCTCTCATTTTTTCTAAAAGAAAGCTAAGATACTCCTCTTTTAATCTTCCTTCATGTATCGAACAACCCAAATACATCAAAGCACCTTTATTTTGATTGAAACCTGTGATCTCTTAACCCATTGAATCGCCTTCTTCAGTGTTTTAGATGACATAATAAATTGGCATTTCTTTTATTCATACATTGCCCCATCTCCTCCTCTAATATCTACATAAGCTCCATCAAGTTTATTAAAGACTTAGTGCTAGCGTTTGTGAAAATAATAACATCATCCGCATACGCCAAGCAGCTCACCAGCGGCGTCCCTCTTGGCTGCCTGAAAGGCAAGATATAACCTTCTTGCATTTTCTTTTTAAGAGTAAGGAGGAGTAATTCCAGATAGATGTTAAAAAGACAAGGAGATAACAGATCTCCTTGTCTTAATCCTTTTTCTGGCTTAAACTCATCTCCTTAATGACCATTAATTATAATTCTTACCCACACACTTGAGATACATATGAACAACAAATCTATCCAAATTCTGAGAAGCCCATCTTTCTCATGGCATAACATAAAATGTGCCATTCCACCATGTCAAAAGCTTTTGAGAGATCCAATTTAATTGTCACATTATGTCCTCTAGTTTTAATACCAATATCCCTTATCATTTTAGAGGCTAAGCTTATATCTTCCATCATTATTTTATCTTTCACAAAATCTGATTGCTTAGGAGAAATAATATTAGGGAAAATATTACTTAGCCTATTTTGCAAGAGTTTTGCTAAAATTTTATAGCCCGCATTGCACAAGTTAATCGGTCTGAAATCCTCACATGTCTGTGGATTCTTAGACTTAGGTATTAAGACTATAAAAGAAAGGGCTCATGCATTAGTAATATCAGCGCCTGCAAAAAAATAAGAGATTGCAAGTTGGAGGTCTTTCTTAATGATGTGACAAGTATACTGAAAGAAAGCACTATTCCACCCATCTGGGCATGCTACACGGTCTTTATTCAAGCTAAAGACCGCTTTCCTAACTTCTTCTTCTTCTGGGAATTCTGCCAGCCTTGCATTATATGCTGCAGTAACTTGACATTTCAATACTTGCAATAATGATCGGTCTATTTGATTTACATTTTCGGTTAAATGATTTTAAAGTAATCTTCTATATGACTTATTATTTCTTCTTTTTCTACCAGCCAACATCCTTCCGAATTTTTAATGCCTGCTATTTGCCTTCTTTGAGCTTTGGTTTTGGCCATATAATGAAAGAACTTAGTATTTTTATCGCCTTCTTTCCTATTTATAGCATTTTGGTTTATTTCATATTCTTTCTCTTTATGCGCAACCTCCTCTTCCGCTAGAATAATCTTCTCATTAATATTACCAAAAGTTTCTTTATTTCATTTCACCAATGTGAACCTTAGTCTGCGTAGCTTTGAAGCTAGCACTTGCAGGGGATTGCCCGATGAAGGTTCTAACCATGATATTTTTACTAACTTTTTGAAATCAGGATGTAAACTCCACATGTTTTGAAAATTAAAACTTTTTATTACTTTCTAGCTTTTTCAAAAGGATAATAGCATAGGGCTATGATCCGAGCATGCTCTTTTTAAATTCCTCAAAGACATTTCTCCATGTGCAGCCAGCCATTTGGAATTGTAAAAGATGCGATCTAATCTAGCCCAAATTACTCCTCACTTCTTCCAGTTATTACACCATGTGTAATTTGAACCAATAAATTGTACTTCCAAAAGATTTGTATTAGCGATAGCCTCATTAAAATGCACCATGGCTTCTGGATCTAGTCGTCTTCCTCCTAATTTCTCTCTCGGGTATCTAATTACATTACAATTTCATCCGATGATCTAGGGGAGATCTGTTTGGGCTATCCCCTCTATTTCGTTCCAAAGAGACTTTCTTTTTTCTTTGGTATTTTTTGCATATACAGTAGTAAATAAAGTCTCTGAATTTCCTACTTTAAAGTGTATAAGTTGTTCTGTAGATTTCAAAACTGAAATATCTATGCTTCCATACCACATGACCCAAATTTTTTTATTGATATGAGCCATAGCAATATCGAAACCCATTATGTTTTTATAATTTTCTAATTTATGGGTATCTACCATCGGTTCAGATATAATGACTATCTTTGGTTTATGAATTTTTATTAATTTCTTAATCCTATTTAGAGAGGGCTTATTTGCCACCCCTCTAATATTCCAATAGATACAACTATCCATTAATAGTTGATCTAGTTGTGCTCTCGTTATGTATTTTGAATGATACTTAATATTTAAGTATTTTTTCCTGTTTATCGTAAATTTTATAGAGCTAGACTCACTTACCTGAGAACTATTAAAACAAATTTTGCCTAATTGAAGGGCCATGATCTTTGCTTCTTCCATTGCTTCCTTTCTTGTATACAAGTTCCATTTCATTATCGCCATTCTTGCATCCTCGTTCAGCTTGAACATGTGCTTACTGTCTTCAATATTTGCTAGAGGGAGATAATCACGGCTCTTAGATTCAAGTTCTATTTCAGAAAAATCCAAAACATCCTAATCCATCCAGCTATAATCTATTTCATTGTCCATTGTCAATAGGATTCTGCTTGCTTCTTCTAGCCCCCTTACTTCTCCGAGACTATTTTTTTCTAGGTTTATTTCTTTCTCCCTCCGAAACAACCAACCTTTCACTTATCCTATTCTATTTTTCATCCTCTCCTCTCCTCTCTCCTCTAGAAAATTTTTCCTCCTCCACCATTTCCTTAGCTATCTCTTCCTGTATATCATTATTAATTATACTGCTTGAGCTTTCCTTTTGATTCTCCAAGTGGGTTTGCTTCCTTACCCACATCTCAACCTTTTCACTTCCTTTCCCCTTCACCTCTCCCAAGCTGTCCCTGCCCACCCTACATTCCTCTAAAACGTGCCCAAGCCTCCTGCAATTTTTATAGAAACTTGGGGCTTGCTCGGGAACAATGTGTTGCCAAAAACCAGCCCCTTCCTCGGTACCAATCCATACTTCAGTGGGTGCTGGACTCTAAGGTTAGTTTTGATACAATTCCTTGCGCCATGAAGTTGTGTCATCGAAGCAGTAGCCTACTCCATAAGCATAGGCTTCCCTACGCATGTCGCAATAGAGTAGAGTGAAGATTTATTAAAAAACGGCAATCAGAGGTTAGGAAAAAAATGTCATACCGGAGCTATCGGAGCTTCCTCTATGAAAGAGAATTGCATAGTTCATTTTAGCAGACGCATAGGATATCTAGAGATGAACCATTGCCCTCTCAGCCACATTCTATTGTAATCTCCTTCCTCCATGTATTGAAGGAAATGTGTTTCGCGTCATAATCTCCTATTTTTACTATACCTTTGAGCTTGAGAGTATTGAGGAAACCTCGAATATCATCAAATCATGGCCTACCATGAGAGAACTTGCCCACAAGAATGAGTTTGAAAGGCTCCTCAAATCTCTTGAATTCTGCCTTGGTAAATATCACTGCCGGGAATTCATTTTTGCTCCCGAGCTTAAGTAAATTAGGTGCGGTTTCTTTGAGGACTGAAGCAAATGACTTCTTCTTGGACAAGAAGCCATTATTCTTTATTATGAGATTGAAATCAAGCTTGAAAATGCATAAAAATGTATTTTCTCTCTCAAAAAAAGACTTTCTCTCTCTAGAATTTTTTCTTATTTCTTATTATTATTATAATTACTTATATTATTCATGTTTTTCTTATTCTTCTTAATCTTCTTATGCTTTTTATTCTGTTTATTCTACTTATTATTCTTATTATTCTTATTCATCTTTTCTTATTATTCTTATTATTCTTATTCATCTTTTCTTATTATTCTTATTATTCTTCTAATTCTTCTACTTTTTCTTATTTTCTTATTTTTCTTATTTTTCTTATTTTTCTTATTTTTCTTATTTTTCTTATTTTTCTTATTTTTCTTATTTTTCATTTTTTTCAAATTCTTGTTATTCTATTTATTCTTCTATTCTTATATTTATTCTTATTATTTTTGTTATTCTTATTCTTCTTATTCTATTTATTTTTTATATTCTTCTTATTTTTCTTATTCTTCTTATTCTTCTTATTCTTCATAATCTTTTTAATCTTCTTATTTTTATTATTCTTCTTATTCTTCTTATTTTTTTTATTCTTCTTATTCTTCTTTTCTCTTTTTTCTTCTTATTCTTCTTTTCTTCATTTTCTTCTTATTCTTATTATTCTCCATTTTATTCTTATTATTCTAATTCTTTGTAATCTTTTTATTCTTCTTATTCTTCTTATTCTTTTTTTTCTTCTTATTCTTCTAAGTCTTCTAAGTCTTTCTATTATACTTATTTTTCTTATTCTTATTCATATTATTCTTTTTTTTTATTATTCTTCTTATTCATCTTATTATTCTTATTCTTCTTATTCTTCTATAATTTATATTCTTCTTATTGTTCTTTTCTTATAAGTCTTATAATTCTTCTTATTCTACTTATTTATAATAATAATATTATTGTGCTTATTCTTAAAATTATTCTTATTATTATGATTCATATTTTTCTTCTTATTCTTTTTATTTTTCTTATTAATTCTTATTCTTCTTTTTCTTCTTATTATTTCATTTTCTTTTAAGTATTCTAATTTTTCGTATTCTGTTTATTCTTTTTTTTCCTTTTATTCTTATTATTCTGTTTATTCTTATTTTTTATCATATTCTTCTTATTTTACTTATTTTACTTATTTTTCTTATTCTTATTATTCTTCATATTCTTCTTATTCATTTTATTCTTCTTATTCATCTTATTCTTCTTAATATTCTTATTCTTCACATTCTTATTATTCATTTTAATCTTATTATTCTTATAATTTTTATTCTTCTTATTCATATTATTCTTTTTTTTTCTTCTTATACTTCTAAATCTTCTATTTATTTCTATTATTATTATTATCTTTATTCTTCTTATTCTTCATATTCTTCTTTTTCTTCTTATCCTTTTTATTCTTCTTTTTATTCTTATTCTTCTTTTTCTTTCTTCTTATTCTTCTTATTCTTCTTATTCTTCTTATTCTTCTTATTCTTCTTATTCTTCTTATTCTTCTTATTCTTCTTATTCTTCTTATTCTTCTTATTCTTCTTATTCTTCTTATTCTTCGTATTCTTCGTATTCTTCGTATTCTTCGTATTCTTCTTATTCTTCTTATTCTTCTTATCCTTCTTATTCTTCTTATCCTTCTTATTCTTCTTATCCTTCTTATTCTTATTATTCTTCTTATTCTTCTTATCCTTCTTATTCTTCTTATCCTTCTTATTCTTCTTATCCTTCTTATTCTTCTTATCCTTCTTATTCTTCTTATCCTTCTTACTCTTCTTATCCTTCTTATTCTTCTTATTCTTCTTATTCTTCTTATACTTCTTATTCTTCTTTTTCTTTTTTTCTTTTTTTTCTTCTTTTTCTTCTTATTCTTCTTATTCTTCTTATTCTTCTTATTCTTATTTTTCTTATTTTTCTTATTTTTCTTCTTATTCTTCTTATTCTTCTTATTCTTCGTATTCTTCTTATTCTTCGTATTCTTCGTATTCTTCTTATTCTTCTTATTCTTCTTATTCTTCTTATCCTTCTTATCCTTCTTATTATTCTTATCATTCTTATTCTTCTTATCCTTCTTATTCTTCTTATCCTTCTTATTCTTCTTATCCTTCTTATTCTTCTTATTCTTCTTATTCTTCTTATCCTTCTTATTCTTCTTATTCTTCTTATTCTTCTTATCCTTCTTATTCTTCTTATCCTTCTTATTCTTCTTTTTCTTCTTCTTTTTTAAAAAGATTTTTATTTTTACTTGCAACTCTCTCTTTTGGCGGAGGAATACCATTTGTACAAACTAGCATCTACCCAATTCCCTCTTATACCCTTGTTCAAAAAAGGAAAGAGTTATAGATCTAAGAAAACATTTATGTTTCTTTTCTTTAAGTACTTTCGCCCTTGCTTTATACTTTCCCTTTTGTTTTATTTTTTGAGTCTCCTTTCTATATCTTTGTCCTTTAAGCATTATCCTTTCTAGTTACTTTGCCAGATTTGATTCTTTCATCTACCTCCGTTCGTTGATTTCTCTTATAATTTTCCTGCAAAAAATACTTACAATATGCCTAGCAATCAACCCTATCTCATTTACTTACCTTTGTTTTTTACCGCCTGGATCATGCCCTTTGCTTTGATGTATTTCAGCTTTTCCAGTTGCTTGTTTATTCTGCCCTTTTCCAGCCCTCCCATTATCCTTTCTTTGGCCTCAAACTTGCCCTTATCTTTTCCAGATCTATAATTACCCCCTTCTATGCTCTTAAACTAGACTTTTACTGACTCTTTTGACCTATTAACCTCTTAAATTAACACATGACTGTTCTTTTCCTTTTAATCAAGGATTCGGGTACAAAACAACATATCTAGAGTTAGAATTTAACAAAACAACAAATCTTGGCAAAAATTATACAGCCTTCCAACGCGTCATATAGTTGCTGTCTTTTTAGAACTTCAATCCTGTTATGCTGCTAAGAAAAACATAGGAACCGGGCTACTAACAATACTAAAATTTCTGTGCATCTTACCTCCCCTTCTACTTCTTGCTGAATTACCTGTTTTCTATATATTTGGATTCTTCCTACAGTGACAAACCTCCTGCCAAGAAA
Organism: Sapria himalayana; assembly: GCA_029783825.1. Classification (NCBI taxonomy): domain Eukaryota; kingdom Viridiplantae; phylum Streptophyta; class Magnoliopsida; order Malpighiales; family Rafflesiaceae; genus Sapria; species Sapria himalayana. The sequence continues at coordinate 27,385 of JAREIK010015031.1, read as the reverse complement.
ACTTCATACCATGCAATAATATATATCAAGATTCTATCATGATCTATTCTTGCTTATTCTTAGGTAAGGGAATGCAAGCTTATCTAATCTTGCTATTCCTTTCAATTTTAGCGGTAATGATTCCTCATCGTACTCCTCTGCCCCTTCTAGCAATCCTATTTTAGCAAGTTTGTCTGCCAATGTGTTCACTTCCCTGTATACATGTAATATAGATGCATTCAATTCCTTAGCAAGATTAATTATTATTTCTATCTCCTCCTCATGCCACCACAGTACTAGTTTTTATTAAATAACCCAACCAATAAAGTTGAATCTACATGAATTTGCAAATTTATATAACCTAGCTTTTTACAGACATGTAATCCTTCTTTTAGCGCCCTGATTTCCGAGTGGAGTGCCGAGGAGGATTTTCCGACAAGAGTGAAAGCTTTCCTAATGTTGCCTTAAGAGTCTCTTATTACTCATCCCCTCCTGCAATTCCTATATCCCTATTGAAACTACCATTAGTATTCAAAGATAACTTTCCTTCTGGAGGCCTATTCCAACTTATACATTTTAGTCCAATGACTCTTTACTATATTCGTGGAGAGGTTCCATGTTTTCCTGACTTCTTTTTCTATTTCAATATTTTCTATTATGATAGGTTTTATGCAGGATATGTTACAAATTTCTATCTAAATATCTTTTAGTATATTTTCTAAATTCATTTTTATGCTCTGAAATCTGCTCTTATTCATTGCTTTCCATATACCCCAAATTACTACGTGTGCTAAGTTTTGATTTAGCCATTTTTTTGTCGGTGTTTTGGGAGAGTCCTTCCTCCACCTATTAATCCTTTCTATTAGAGTTTCCTCATTATTTGCATGATTAAATGCCTCCATCTTTTTCCATATTTTTGCTGCAATTTTTCCTACTGAAAATAAATGATCCATAGACTCTATTGCTTGAAAACAACAATCGCATCTTGATACTATCTTTATACCCTTTTTTTGAACATTTGTGTCTACAGGTAATGCATTCACAAGAGCTTTCCATACAAGAGAACATATTTTTGCGGTGTGCCTGCTTTCTATACCCATTTAAAAATTGGGTTTATCAATTTTTTCTTTCATATCAAATTCTTGACCGATTTGAGCGTAAAATTACCTTGCGGGGTATGGGTCCATTTCCAGCCACTTCTCTCCAATTTAGAGCGAGATTCAATTATTTCTTTTTGTTTTTCTAGTGTTTTCCAATTGTTCGAGGCCTTTTTTCTATTTATCTTTTCGTGTCTTAAGTATTTAGCTCTCATAAATCTCGCCTAGAGGCTATCATTTTCTTTTAGCCTCCACCATCCATTACAGTCCCAAGCATCTGCCATGTCCTGTAACTTAATTAAACCTAATCCGGCTTCCACTTTTGGGTAGCAAATCTCTTCCCATTTTTTCCAGTGTAGTTTATACTTTCCTTTTTTTTTACCCCATAAAAAGTTAGCCATAGCTGATTCTAGTTTTTTTGTAAATTTCTTAGGAGGGTGAATGACGGAGAGAATATGTACTAGTGTGCTTTGGAGGACATGAGAGATTAATGTAATCCTTCCTCCGAAGCCCATAGCTCTTCTTTCCAGCCTACTATTTTTATATTCATTTTATCTTGTAATGTTATTAGGTACTCTTCTTTGAATCTACCTTCGTATATAGGGAAACCTACGTACATTAGTGCTCCTTTATTTTGGATGAATCTTGTGATGTTTTTTACTTTATTTGCTACCTTTTCTATTACTTTCTTTGCCAGCATAAACTGATACTTCTTATTATTTATCGCATGCCCTGTTTCTATCTCAAATGTGTGTAGTAGATCCATTAGTTATCAGTGATCTTCTACTTGCATTTGTAAAAATTATAAGATCATCGGCATATGCTAGACAACCTATTCTTGGGGTGTTTTTTGGTTGCCTGAATAGAATGATCTTTCATTCAGACATTCTTTTCTTTAAGTTTAGTATTAACAGTTCTAAATATATATCAAATAATAACGGAGATAACGGGTCCCTTGCCTTAAGCTTCTTTTAGGCTTAAATTCTTCTCCTTTGATCCTGTTTATAATAACTTTAACCCAAACACTAGACACACATCTATATATCATATCAATGCATAATTCTGAAAAGCCAAATTTTTTCATGGCATAACAGAGTAGATCCCATTCTAACCCTGTCAAATGATTTGATAGGTCTAACTTAACTACTAAATTATCCCCACTCGCTTTGCTTGCTATATCTTTCATCATCTCAGATGCCAATCTTATATTTTCCATCATTAACCAGTTTTTAATAAAGCATGTTTGTTTCTGAGATATTATAAATGACAAAATATCACTTAATCTATTTTGTAAAATTTTTGCTAAAATCTTATATATCATATTGCATAAACTTATGGGTCTTAAGTCCTCACATTTCTGTGGGGATTTGTTTTTTGGGATAAAAACAATAAGATAATTTGCCCTTGTTTTGGAATATCTGCTCCTGCAAAGAAAACTTATAATTGCAAGAACAAGATCATTTTTAATAATTCCCAACATACCTGAAGAAATAGTTATTCCAGCCGTCTGGTCCTGCTGCACTATCTTTGTCTAGGCTGAATACTACAATTTTTAACCTCATCCCCATCCGGGATCTTTCCCATCATTCGATTTTGATCATTAGTAATATTTAATGTAATTTCTTTCATTAGTGTATCCCCTTCATGAATATGCTGTCCGCATAGATGATTTTAAAGAAATTCCTCAAAGAAGGGCTCTTATTTTATTATCTTCTTCCACCCATTTTCCTTCTTCATTTGTTATGCCTTTAATTTTATTTTTGTGTGTTTTTATCTTACTCATGTTATGAAAAAAAATTGTGTTTCTAGCTCCTTTCAGCCATTTTACTTTTGCTCGTTGTTTCTAGTATATTTCTTCCATGTGCAGCTTAAGCCTCAATTTGCCTTTCGCCTTATTAAGTTCCATTCTAGCTTCTTCCTTATTCGTAATGTCATATTCTATTCTAGCTTTGCTACTTCTTCCTACGCATGTTTTATTTGTTGGTTTATATTTCCAAAACCTCTCTATTCCATGTTTTAATGCATCTTTTCAGCCTGAGTAGCTTTGCCGAGAAAGCTTGCATAGGCTTTTTCCGTAGCTGGCTCTCTCCAAGATTCTCGAACTATTCTATCAAAATCCGAGTGTTTAGCCCACATATTTTGAAACTTAAAATCACCTCTTATTGAAAGGTCTTTATGTATTGTTATGAGAAATGCTTTATGGTCCTGAACAGGTCCTGTTTAAGTGTCTCAGCCCCGTAACCCCATGTGAAGTTGCCCTTTAGCATTACACATGACCCTGTCCAGCCCTTGCCCAGATTGCTCCTCTTCTACGCCAATTATTACACCAGGTATAATTTGAACCTATATAATCCACTTCCATTAAGTTGGAGCTGGCAATGAAGTCATTAAATTGTGATATCCGACACTGTGTTTGGGGTTTTACCACCTTTCTTTTCTTGAGCACTTCTTATAACATTAAAATCACCTCCTATAATCCATGGAATATTTTTGTTGCAATGCTCTGCATTTCCTTCCATAATCTAATCTAGCTTTTTTATCATTTTAGCATAAACCACCGATATTATTTCTTCTGTTTAATATTAGTTTAAAATTAACTAGCTGTTCTGTATCTTTTAATATTTTTAATGTCCAAATAATCATGCCACATGATCCAGAGTTTACTATTCAAATTGCATATGCCACTTTTGAACCCTAATTTTTCACTGTATTTAATTAGTTGGTCTTTTTGGACCAAAGGTTCAGCTATGATTATTAACGAAATTTTATGTGTTTTTTATTATTATTTCAGCCTATAATTGAAAGGTTATTTGCTACCCCTATGATGTTCCAATATAGACACCTATCCATTTATTACTGACTTGCTTGAGATCTAGTTGTACATTTAGACTCATAAGTCTTATTCAAATGTTTCTTCATATTTCTTGGGAGTTTTTGATGTATTAGAAAAATATGCATTATTCATTGTATTTTACCTGTTGCCCGAGATGCATAGCCATTCTTTTATAGATTCCATGGCTTGATCTCTGGAAAGCTTTTCACAATCTTCCTCATAAATATCCAAATCATCTTTTACCTTTTCTAGTGAGCCTTCTCCATTTTCTTCTTCCACGCTTAGTGGAGGGCAGGTAAAGACCTCTGCATCTTCATCTGGAAAATCTACAGATCTTCATCCATCTAGTTGTAATCCTCCATCTTTTCTTTTAAAACTCTTCTAACTTTGAATCTTTTTCCCTTCTCCCTCTAGCTTTCACCTTCTCCCATCCTCCTTCCGATTCTTTTCCCCTCTCCTCCTTCATTCTTCATGCCTCACTCCTCTTCAATCCTATAACTCTCTACCACTCTCTCACCCTCTCATTCCCCTTCACCTCCCCTTCAACTAGTTTTCGGATTGAGCTTTTGGGGCTATCTCTTCCCTTCTAACCCAATTTTCTATCCATCTACCCTTACCTTCCTGCCTATTCCCCTTATCCCTCTCCTCTTTTCCCACATGGCATTATTCTATACCATGACTTAGCCTTTTACAGCCAAGGCAGTATGCTGGAAGGTTTTTGGGTATGACAGTTTGCCAAAAACATTCATCTTCTTCTTCACTGCCTATCCATATTCCTGCTCGGCGGCTGCGTGAATAAGTTGCATTCTACACACACTCGAGCAGCACCTAATCTTGTCATGGTGGTGGTAGCTTATCCCGAAGCATGGGTTTACCCAAGCAACTCGAGATAGCATGAAGAGCCTGCGTATTAAATAAAAACAATGGAAAGGTTCGGTAAGGAGAACCATATTGGAGCAATGGGCGCTTCCTCGAGTGGACTGAAGCTTTTCGTCCACTTCAGTATACGCATGGGGAATCCTTCGACATACCAAAGTCCCCCTATGCCACAATCGATAATAATTCTCTACCATACAGCAATGTAAAAATATAGGTTTCGCGTCGTAATCAGGAAATTTCATGCTTCCTTAAGCTTTAATGTAGAGATGAAGTTCTGTAACTCGTTTGCGCGAGGTCGACCATGGGAAAATTTCTCTACAAGTGTATATTCGAAAGGTTCCAGGAACCTATGCATTTGCTCCGTGGAGAAGAGAATAGTGGGACTCCCGTTTTTGTTCCGAAGCTCCGTGAGAGAGGCGCGGTCCCTCTTGTTACCGAGCAAATGATTTATTATTTAATAATAATTTTTTGCTCCATTTTGAGCTTAATGGGAGCTTGATTTCGGCAAAAATGGGGATTTTCTCCGCTCATTGACAACATTTCAACCCTCCATGCTGCAATTTTATTTTTGATCTTTTCAAGTAAGAATTCCAAGTATCCTGACTTAATTTTTCCTTCATATAAAAAGCATCCAAAGATATTGAATTGCTTTTTTTTTCTGAGAGAAACCTATTATACTATGTACTCTATGTCCTAAACTCATAGGGGCTTTTTATATATCATAAATTGACACTTTTTGCTATTTATTTTTTGACCCATTTCCTCCTCCATTACTTTCAACAAATTCATCAGGTTTTGAAGGGATCTAGCACTATCATTAGTGAAAATTACCACATCATCTGCATATTCCAGGCAACCCACCAGGGGGGCACCCTTCAGTTGACTGAAGGCACCTATTTCACCTGTGGATATTTTATCTTTAATATTGACAATAAGGAGATCTAAATAAATATTAAGAGTGAGGGAGAAAGTGAATCACCTTCTCTTAGTCCTCTTACTGGCTTGATATCTCTTTGTAGTTCCCCGTTTACTAGAATTTTAATTTATGAGCTTGATATACATCTGTATATCAAGTCTATCCAGGTCTCCGAGAAACCCATCTTTCTCATAGTAAACACAAAACATTCCATTCTACTCTATCGAAAGGTTTAGATAAATTTAATTTCATTAATACATTATGTCCTCTAGTTTTTGTGCCTTATTTAATTTGTTCCGTCTCCTCATAGTAATTCCATTCTACTCATAGCTTTAGATAAAATTGATTATTTATTCCATCTCCTTAATATGAGTATATTTAATTTGTTTTTTCCAGAATAACCAAAATTTACCATTATTATTAGAAAATGCATTCTCAAAGCCCAAGACTCCCTTGTAATATTCTATTTGAACCTTATTCACCATAGGTTCAGCAAGCATTATAAAAGAAGAATTATATAATTTTAAACATTTTTTCAATTTTTTTATTGTGGAAGGGTTTGGCAATACCCTAACATTCCAGTAAAAGAACCTAAACATTATAGTTAGATTTAGTCTGAGATCTTGTGGTGCACTTTGAATCATATGTTCTATTTAGGTATTTTTTCATGTTTCTTGGCTTTTTAAAGCACTAATATTTTCTGTTTTATCTTCTCTCCGTACCCTTCCTAGTTGTATAGCCATAATTTTTATTTCTTCCATGACCCAATCCCTGTTGCCCATTTTATTCTTGTATCTATCTATATCTATCATCCTTAGTGTATTTTATGCATTCGTTTTCTTCCTCTCCCTTGTATAAGTTTATACTTCTTCGAACCTCTATTTCCTCTTCCGAGCTATTAACTTCTTCCACTGCCCATTTCCTACTCTCCTCCCTTCTATTTCTATTTTCAAACGTGCTGCCCCCGAATCCTTTTATTTATTTCTTTCTGCAATTTCATAATTAAAATCATACATTTTATTTTTATCCACTCCATCTACCTCTACCCTCTCTTCTATCCTACGAGGGACATATTCTGCTAGTTCCAGGCTAGTTCCCTCACCACTTAGTTTCTGCTCAAGAGCCATGGTGCTTTTTATTCTATATTGAACTATTTCCTTCCCTTCCCTGTTAAGTCTGTATATTGCCTATCTTTTCATGCTTTTTTTTAACAAAACAGTGGTCATAACTATGTCCAAGTTTCTATAGTATGTGCAATAGTAAGGGAGGTTCTCTGGAATCAAATCTTGCCAGAAACCATATCCATTCTTAGAGCCTATCCATATTCGTTGAGGGGATATGATTCAACAGATTGACTTCTATGCACAGCCAAGCAACACTCGGGCGAGAAAGAGTAGCAGTGGCACCATCAAGAAGACGGGGAGTGCCGACTGTTTGTGCAATGTGTTAGAGAGAAAATTTATCAAACAAATGAATGGGAACATGGGGAGGAGGAACCATACCGGGGCCAATAAGGATTCCTGCTTGGTTGAGAAGTTGGGCATCCATCTGAAAGCTCGCATGGGGTAACCATGATATACCAAACTCCTTCCAACCAGATTCTGTGGAAATCCTCTTCTGTAAAGAGCTACACGAGGATGTGCTTCGCGTCCAATACTCCTATATTTATTAGGCCTTTGAGCTTCAAGGAAGCATAGAATGCTTTTAATCTTCAACACGAGGATGCCCATGTGAGAATTTACCCAGCCATGGTCTGTCGGGGAAAACACTATCAAGGGTTCCCCATTTTTTTTCAGAAAACTTCCGAAGAAGATGATGATTGTAGCACAATCTTTTTAAAAATGTTGAGAAAATGATTTCCTATTCATTAAGAAATCTGCTTTCTTCTCCATTTTTTGCTTGAAAATGGCTTCTTCTTCACTGAAAATTGTTGTTTCTCTCTCTAAAAATCATGTTTCTCTCTCTAGAACTTGAAAGTGAATTTTTTTTAAAAAAAAAGCAAATGAAAAATGGCTTCTTCTTTCTTCTTCTTCTTCTACTCCTCCTCCTCCTCCTCCTCCTTCTTTCCTTCTTCTTCTTCTCCTTCTCCTTCTTCTTCTTCTTCTCCTTCTCCTTCTTCTTTTTCTCCTTCTCCTTCTTCTTCTCCTCCTCCTTCTTCTTCTCTTCTTCTCTTTCTTTCTTCTTTCTTCTTCTTCTTCTCATTCTTCTTCTCCTTCATCATCATCATCATCATCATCATCTTCTTCTTCTTCTTCTTTTTTTTTGGAAATTTTGTTTATTAATTATAACCCTCTCTTTGGCAGAGGAATACCTTTTTTACAAGCTAAGTCTATCCTTTCCCCTCTTACATCATTTCCCTTTTTTCAAATAAAATTACAATTAAAATTACATGCAATTTTATCCTAATTGGAGCATAACAATTATCTTCTCTTTCTTTTACGAAGCTGGTGCTTCCGTTACAGCTTTCTTTTTTAACTTCTCCTCTTTTAATTATGCTTTAACTTCAAACGACTTCTTGTTTCCATGTCCTATATTACCTTATCCTTCTTGCAATTGTTTCCGGTGATTCTTTCTCTTTTATTTCAGCCGCATACTTCTCTCATTCATTCCTCTTTGCTGATTTCCAAATTGCTGATAGGGAACTTTTTCTCCTCCCCTATACCTTCCTTTGTGTGGCTTCTTTTTTTCACCGGTTCCTAGTCTAGATACTAACTTCTCCTAAGACCTATTAACTTTACTAAGTAACACATGACAGTTGAGCTTCTTTGAACTTAAAAAATTAACACAGACTTCCAATACTAAACAGAAAATTACAGACTTTCAATACTAATCTAGACACTTGAACAGAAAATTCAGACTTCCAATACTAAACCCCTGGCTGCTGCAGATTCTGCCCTTCCTTTTAGAACTCTATGCTGCTAAAAAAGCACAGAAATAACAAGAACAAATAAATCTAGTACTATCTGCCACTTACCTTTCTCCCGCTCTTAATTTGCTTTTGCCCGTTGCTGTTATACTTCCCTGTAGGGACAGAAATTCCCCCACATCGGGGTCTTTGGACAGCCACTTTAAGACACGGTGAATGTGCTGATTTTACAGATTACCAATACAGATCCTTAGTGCTGTAAATTCTGCTATTCCTCTTAGTTCTATGTACTGCTAAAGAAATAGAAAATAAACACACAGTTAATCTTATTTCTTATATTTACCTTTGAGTTCAGCCGCATACTTCTATCATTCAGTCCTCTTTTTGATTTTCCAAGTGCTGATAAAAGACTTTTTCTACTCCCCTATACCTTTCCTTTGTGCGGCTTCTTTTTTAACCAGTTCCTAATCTAGACACTAACATCTCCTGAAGCCTATTAACTTTACTATGTAACACATGACAGTTGAGCCTCTTTAATCTTAAAAATTAACACAAACTTTCAATATTAAATAGAGAATTACAGACTTCCAATACTAATCTAGACACTTGAACATAAACTTTTATGAAACTGAGAATTACAAACTTCCAATACTAAACCCCTGGCTGCTGCAGATTCTGCCATTCCTTTTAGTTCTCTACACTGCTAAAAAAGCACAGAAATAGCAAGAACAAATAAATCCAGCACTCCCTGCCACTTACCTTCCTCCCGCTACTTATTTTCTTTTGCCCGTTGCTGTTAGACTACCCTGAAAGGACATAAATTCCCCCACATTGGAGTCTTTGGGCAGCCTCTTTAAGAAAATGAGCTGACTTAACAGACGATTAATACAAACCCTTGGTGGTGTAAGTTCTACTCTTCCTCTTAGTTCTCTGTACTGCTAAAAAAAAAAAATAGAAAAATAACAAAACAAACAAATCCCTACATCTTACCTTCCTACCATTCCTTATATGCTTATGCACATTACTGATAGGCTACCCTGTAGGGACAGAAATTTCCCTACTTTAGAGTCTACCCACCTTGTCCTTATTTTATATTGAAGTTCATATTTAATAATTGTCGAATGATTTTATTAATCGTTTTTATTCTCAGTAAGGAAATGCCTTCCTATCTAGGGTTGCTATTCCTTTTAATTTTCCTAGCAGAGATTCCTCATCATACTCGATTCTCCTCTTATCGAGCCTATTTCTGGCGAGGTTATCTGCTAGTGTATTTGCCTTCCTATATATATGTGTTATTGAGGCCTCCAGTTCATTAATGAGATTCATTATCATTTCTATTTCCTCCTCATGTCTCCATAAAGAGGATTTTTAGTTACTAAGTTTACCAGTACATTGAATCTACATGTATTTTGTAATTTATTATAATCCAACTTTTTGCAAACATTTAAGTCTATATTCAATACCTTTATTTCTGAGTGCAGAGCCGAGAAAGCTTTTCTTACGTGGGTAAAAGCTTTTATAATAATCCCTCTGGAATCCCTTATCACTCCTCCTCCTCCCACTATTCCTGTGTCCCTATTGAAGCTGTCATCCGTATTGAGAGATAACTTTCCTTCGAGGGGCCTGTTCAAGCTTATGCTTTTTACCCACTGATGTTTATTATCTTGGTGATGAGATTTCACAACTTACCTATAGTCTTCTCTATGCCCTTATTCTCTACTATTATAGGTTTTATGCTTGATATATTACTAATTTCTTTCCTAATTTCTTTTAGGATTTCAAGTGCATTCATCGTTATACCCTCAAATCGGCTATTATTTCGGGCTTTCCATATGCACCAAATTATGACGTGTGGTAAATTTTGAGTGACCCAGTTTCTAGAGGGACTACATGTTTTCACCTTATTCCATTTTTTAATTCTTTCTATTATACTATCTTCTTTGTTGCTTATTTGTTTAGGTTCCTCTAGCGCTCTCCAGACTTCTATTACAATTTTTCCTTTAGATAAAATGATCCATTGATTCTACTGCTTTACAGCAGCAGTCACATCTGGATACCATTTTTATACCTTTTCTTTGTATGTTCGTGTCGATCGGCAAAGCATTCACAAGTGTTTTCCATGCCAGCAAACACATTTTGTGAGGGATGTCTTCCTTCCATGCCCATTTAAATAAAGATTGAACAGGTTTTTTCTTTCTAATCAATTCTTTTACCGATTTTAAAGTGAAGTTACCTTGTGGAGTGAGAGTCCATTTCAACCACTACTTTCAAAGTTGAGTGAGATTCTACTATCTCCTTTGTTTACCAGTGCTTTCCAATTATTCGATACCTTGTTCTGGTGCTGTCCCTTATTCTATGATTTGGCTCTCATGTATTTTGCCCAGAGGCTATCACTATCTTTTAAACTCCAATATCCTTTACAGTCCCATGTAGTGGCTATATCTGAAAATTGATAATGCCTAATCCTGCTTCCCTCTTTTGGGAAGCAAAGATCATCTCAGTTCTTCTAGTGGAGTTTATTTTTTCCCTTCTATTTTACCCCATAAAAGGTAAATCATTTCGATTCTAATTTCTAGTGAATTTCTTAGGTGGATGAATGACTGATAGTATGTGTATCAGTGTGCTATGAAGACATTAGAGGTAAGAGTAATCCTCCCCACCGAATCCCAGTAGCTCTTCTATCAGCCTGGTATTTTGTTTCTGATTTTATTCTGTAGGGATACTAATATTTTTCTTTCAATCTTCCCTCATATATTGAGCAGCCTAAATACATTAATGCTCCTTTATTGTGAGTGAAACCTATTATGCTCTTAACCTTGTTTGCCTCTTTCTCTATTGTTTTTTTTGCGAACATAAACTGACACTTCTTTTGTTCACTATTTGCCCAGTTTCTACTTCAAATATTTGCAAAAGTTCCATTAGATTTCTCAAAGAGTTTCTACCTGCATTTGTGAAGATTATTAAATCATCGGCATATGCTAAGCAGCCTATTCTTGGGGTATTTTTTGGCTGCCTGAAAGGATTATTTTGCCTTCTGACATTCTTTTATTTAAATTAAGAATTAGCAATTCTAGGTAAATATCAAATAATCAGGGAGACAATGGGTCACCTTGCCATAAACTTCTTTTGGCTTAAATTCGCCACCTTTCTTCCCATTTATGATGATTTTAAACCCATGCGCTAGAGACACATATGTATATTAAATCAATGCATAATTCAGAAAATCCAAATTTCTTCATAGCAAAGCAGAGTGTGGTCTCATTCTACTACCCTATCGAATGCTTTAGAAAATTACAGTTTAGCATCTAAATTATTCCCTCTTGTTTTTTTGCCAAATCCCTCATCATTTCTGATTCTAATCTTATATTTTCATTTATTAGCTTATTTTTAACAAATCCCATTTGTTTCCTGAGATATTATAAGTGGTAAGAATATTACTAATCTATTTTGTAATATTTTGAAAGGATCTTATAGATCGCATTACATTGGCTTATTGGCCTAAAGTCCTCACATTTTGTGGTGATTCTTTTTTGGGGATTAACACAATAAATGAGTTTTCCCAAGCCATTAGGAATATCCGCCCCTACAAAGAAGCTAGCAATCATCGGAACTAAATCATTTTTAATTATTTGCCAGTATTAGCTGAAAAAAATAATTATTCCAAACCATCTGGGGCCTGCCGCGCTATCCTTGTCTAGGCTAAATACCGCATTTTTAACCTCTTCTTCCTCAGGAATTTTCTCCATCATTAGATTGTGATCATTAGTAATGACTTTACTAATTTCATGCATAAATGAATCCCCTTCATGAAAAACTTGAATGGTTAATTTATTTTTAAAAAATTTCTCAAAGAGGATTGCTATATTCGTATCTTCTTCTACCCAAATTCCTTCATCATTTTTTATGCTTTAAATTTTATTTTTTTGAGCTTTTATCTTACTCATATTATGGAAGAATTTAGTGTTTCTATCACCTTCTTTTAGCCATTTAATTTTTGCTCGTTGTTTCCAATATATTTCTTCCATATGTAATTTTAATCTCAAGATGCCTTTGGCCTTACTTAATTCTTGTCTAATTTCCTTGTTATTTGTGTTATCATATTCATGTTCTAGCTTTTCTACTTCCTCCTCTACTTGCTTTATATTTTGGTTTAGATTTCCATAAACTTCTTTATTCAATGTTATTAAACTCTTTTTTAATCTATGTAGCTTAACCATTAGAACATGCGTGGCTTCCCCATTGCTGGCTCTAACCATGATTCTTTAACCAAATTTTCAAATCCTATGTGTTTTGCCCACATATTTTGAAAATTAAAATTACTAGTATCTCAATGATTCTTGTGTACTGTTATGAGCAGAGGGCTATGATCCGAGCAGGTTATGTTTAAATGTCTAAGTCCATTAGTCTCGGGTGAGGCTACCCACTTAGCATTACACAGAACCCTTTCCAGCCCGGCCGAAATTGCTCCATTTTTCTGCCAATTATTACACTATCTGTATCTTGAGCCTATAAAGTCTATTTCAATTAAATTAGAGTTGACATTTGAGTTATTAAATTGTGTCATTACTATTATATCTGGAGTTTTCCCTCCTTTATTTTCCTGCATGCTTCTTATCACATTAAACCCCCCCCCCCCCCCCCCCCCATATAATCTAAGTGGTATTCTTTGCTGCAATTTCTTGCATCTCTTCCCATAACACTAATCTGTATTTTTTATCATTTTTAGCATACACTACCGAAATTTAAATGTACTACCTACTCCGTGTCTTTTAATATAACTATGTCCATGTTATTATGCCACATGATCCAAATTTTACAATTTAGATTAGCATACGCATTTTTAAACTCTAAGATTTCCCTATATTTTGTTAATTGTTCATGTTGGATCATAGGCTCTGCAATAACAACTAGAGAAATTTTATATGTTTTTATTATTTGTCTTAGCCTGTTTATCGAGGGGTTATTAGCCACCCCCCTGATATTCCAATATAGACATCTATCCATTAAATCCTAATTTTGTTTGAGATCTAGTTGTGCATTTTGATTCTTATGTTTTGTTCAAATATTTATTCATGTTTCTTGTGGTCTTAGGTATGTTAGGAAATGTCTGTATTATTTCATTATATTTTACCTGCTGTCCAAGATGCATGACCATACTTTTTATGGCCTCCATGGCTTGCTCCCTAGTGAGCTTTTCCCAGTATTCTTCATAAATTTTCAAATCATCATTCACCTTCTCCTGTAGGCCTTCCCCATTTTCTTCCTCCCTACCTATTGGAGGGCAGCTTAGAGCATCTAACTCCTCCTCTAGAAAGTCTAGAAGATTATCATCTATCCAGTTGTAATCCTCCAACTTCTCCTTTAAATCCTTCTAGTTTTAATTTTTTGCTAAATTTCTTTTTCTTCGTACCACTTCCCATTCTTCCTTATTTCCGGCCTCTTTCTCTCCCTCTAAGCTCATTTCTGAAATTTCAGCTAAGCTCTCCCTCTCTCTTTTTCTCTCCTCTTCCTCCTCTCCTAATCCTATCTTCTGAAATTCCCCCTCTTCCTGCCCCTTTATTGGACCTTTCGGTATTCTCTCCCCCTTCCTTATCCATCTTTCTACCCTCCTCCCTCTTCCTTGCAGCTCCTGCCTCTTTCCATTCTCTTCCAGCTCTACTCTACACTCTCCCATTTCGTGCCCAATTCTTTTGCATTTTTAGGCAGTAGGTTGGCATATTTCGGGTATGGTAGTTTGCCAAAACCCATCTTGTTGTCCCTCTTCTCCACTCCCTATCCATATCTTATTGGGTGGTTGTGTGAGTAGATTACATTGAACACACACTCGGGCGTTGCTTGGCCTTGTCATGGCCATTGTTGCTTCGTCCCGAATCATGGGCTTCCCCAAGCAGAAGCAATGGTATGGAGAGCTTGAGGATTAAATAAAAATAATGGAAGATGAGGCAAGGAAAACCATACCGGGGCTAATGGCGCCTCCTCCAGTGGGCTGAAATTTTTCGTCCACTTTAGGACTCGCATGGGGAAGCCGTTGACTTGCCATAATCCCCTGTGCCACAATCGGTAGTAGTCATGCTCTGAACTACACTGCAGAAAGACGTGTTCCACGTCATAATTCGCAAACTTGACCTTTCTGAGGCTTGAGTGAGGAGATGAACTTCTGTATGGCGTTCGCGTTCGGCCTACCATGGGAAAATTTCCCTACAAGCATGTATTCGAACGGTTCCAGGAGGCTCGCATCTCTTGTGTTGAGAAGACGATGGCGGGACTTCTGGTTTTCTTCCCGTAAGCCCATGAAGGTGGCGCGGTCCCCTTCAATACCGAGGCAAATGACTTATTATTTACAAATAAGTCATTTTGCTCCATTTCTAGCTTGAAAGGGGCTTGATTTGAGCAAGAATAGAGATTTTCTCTCTCTAGAAATGAGATTTTCTCTCTCTATAAGTTGAGAGCATTTTTTGAAAAGACCGCAAATATTTTTTTCTTCTTCTTCCTCTCTCCTCCTCCTCTTCTCTCTTCTTCTTCTTCCTATTCTTCTTCTTCTCTCTTCTTCTTCTTCTCTCTTCTTCTCTTCTTCTTTTCTTCTCTTCTTCTTCTTCTTCTTCTTCTTCTTCTTCTTCTTCTTCTTCTTCTTCTTCTTCTTCTTCTTCTTCTTCTTCTTCTTCTTCTTTAAAAAAATGTGTTTATTAATTATAACCCTCTCTTTTGGCGGAGGAATATCATTTTTACAAACTAGCATCTACCCTTTAATCCCATTACACCCTTAACTCAATCCTAGCTAACTTAAAGTATACAAAGAATTCAAATCTAATGGAATCATATATATACGGACAATTGATTAGCAACTTGAATTTTTAGTGTCTCCATTTTACGACCTTGCTGATCACTCTTGTATTCGCCTCCTTATAGAAACTTTTTTCTAGATTTTACTTTGTTTTAGTAGTGTATCCGAGAGGCTTCTTTTTTATGCTTTCTACCACTTTTAAAATGTAAGATGGCCTTCTCTTGCTCCTCCTTACTTAGCTTTAATTTCTATATTTTTCCTGCATCCAAAAAAACATTCAAGCATAGGATTTATCTCTCATTTATACCTGGAGTTCGTTGATGTATTCCAGAATCTTTGTGCTCCACTTTGTCCCCCATAGCCGCTTCTCTTTCGCTACCTCATGAGCGTATTTAAGCGTGGATATGGCCTAGGAAAACTTCAATTTTCTGTGGCTCTTCTCTTTCTGGATTTTCCTTCTTTATGTGACAGCAAGACCTATTCTATACCCCCACAACCTAGTGTTCTAGTATCCTAATAAATTAGCACATGACCTTACAGCATAGTCTAATCCCCATTAACATAATCATTACATTTAGACATGCAAAATAAAGAGGTTCAGAATACATGTACACGACCTAACCCTTGCCTCCCAATGGTTCCTTTCTTTATTTTGCAGCTTTGAGTTCTGCGTTGCTAAGAAAAAACAAAATGCATATATCCCATGTTTCCGAAAAAACAATCCCCTTCTTTAAAACTAACCTTCCTTCTTCTATATGCCTATTTAATCTAATTTCTATTTTAAATACTACTTACTTTCTATCCTTTCTAACTCTTATATAGGAAAAAGCATCCTTGTCTAGTTCCACTAGACCTTTATTTTTACCGGCAAAGTATCCTCATCATATTCTACTTCTCATTTTTCCGATCCTATCCTGCAAGATTGTCTGCCGGAGTGTTTACCTCTATATATATATGAATTATTGATGCATTCAGTTCTTTTATGAGATTCAATATAAGTTCTAACTCCTCTTCATATTTCCAAAGTGATATTTTCCTTGTTACTAAATTAACTGATAACAATGAATCTACCTGTATTTGAATATTTTTATAATCTAATTTTTCGGAAACACTTAATCCTATATTTAATGTCCTAAATTTCTAAATGTAGAGCCGAGACTAACTACACTGACTATGGTGAAAGCTTCATGACTGCCCCGCTAGAATCTCTTATTAACCCACCTCCCCCCCTGCTATTCCTGTGTCCCTATTGAAGCTTCCATCCGTATTAGGGAGAATTTTTCCTTCCTGAGGTCTGTCCTCTGCTTTTTTGTATACGTTTAATTTATCTACTATTACAGGATTAAAATTTGATATGTTACTTACGTCTTGTCTAATTTCTTGTGTTATTTCATTTGAGTCCCATTTATTTCCTTCAAATCTACTCCTATTTCGAACCTTCCATAGACACCATATTAGTAAATGTGGTAAAATTCTTATTAAAGCCAAATTCTAGAAGGTTAGTTGAAGTTATTTATTCCCCATTTTTAATTCGTTCTATTAAACCATCCTCTCTATGACTAATTTGCTTAGTTTTCTTCAAATTTCCTTCCAAACTTCTAGTGGCAATTTTACCTTTCGAGAATAGATGATCCATTGATTCCTCTTCCGGAAAGCAGCAGTTCACATCTGGACACCATTTTAATGCCCTTTCTTTGAACATTGGTATCCACAGGTATTGCATTTGCTATTACATTCCATGCTAGCGAGCACATTTTCTGTGGGATACCTGCCTTCCAGACCCATTTAGATATAAGTTGAATGGGCTTTTTTTTCCTAATCAATTCCTTTGCCGATTTAAGTGTAAAATTACCTTGTGGTGTGAGGGTCCATTTCCAGCCACTATTTTTTAATATTGAGTGTGATTCCACTGTTTCCTTCTGTTTTTCCAAAGCTTTCCAATTGTTTAATACCTTCTTAAGCTACTTGTGATTTTTTTCTAAGTATTGTGCCCTCATATATTTTGCCCAAAGGAAATCATTTTAATTCAACCTCCACCATCCTTTACAGTCCCATGTCGGTGGCCATATCCTAAGAGAAATTATTCCTAGTCCTGCTTCTGTTTTTGGATAACAAATATCACCCCAATTTTTCTAGTGAATTTTATTCTTCCAATCTCTTTTACTCCATAATAAATTTGCCATTTTCTGTTTCTAATTTATTTATGAATTTCTTCGGAGGATGTATAACAGATAAGATATAAACCAGCATGCTTGTAGCACATGTGAGATTAATGTGATCCGCCCCCCAAATCCTAATAAATCCACCTTCCCAGCGTGCTATTTTCTTTCTCATTTTTGTCTTGTAGCAGTACTAAATATTCCTCTCTCATTTACCTTCATATATTGGGCAGCCTAAATAGGTTAAAGCTCCCTTATTTTGAGTGAAGCCAGTTATATTGGTAATTTTTTGTATATCTTTTCTCAGAAGCTTTTTTTCCCAGCATAAACTAGACACTTCTTTTATTTACAACTTGAACCTATTTCATAATTCAAATAATTGCAATAATTCTAATCAGATTCAAATATAGATCTTTTACTTGAATTTGTAAAAATTATTAGATCATCGGCATAGGCCAACAACCTATTCTCGGAGTGTTTTTAGGTTGTCTAAAAGATAAAATTTTTCCTTCAGACATTCTTTTATTTAAAATTAAGAAATGAGCAATTCGAGATATATATCAAATAACAAGGGAGATAATGGATCTCCCTACCTTAGGCTTCGTTTGGGTTTAAATTCTTCACCTATATTTGCCATTTTGGTTTTAAAAGATAATTCTTCTTCTTCCTCTTCTTCTTCTTCTTCTTCCTCTTCTTCTTCCTCCTCCTCCTCCTCCTCCTCCTCCTCTTCTCTTCTTTCTCTTCTTCTTCTTCTTCTTTCATTCTTCTTCTTCTTCTTCTTTTTTCCTCTTCTTCTTCTTCTTCTTCTCTTCTTCTTCCTCTTTTTCCTCTTCTTCTTCCTCTTCTTCTTCTCTCTTTCCTCTTCTTCTTCCTCTTCTTCTCCTCTTCTTCCTCTTCTTCCTTCTTCCTCTTCTTCTTCCTTTTCTCTTCTCTTCTTCCTCTTCTTCCTCTTTTCCTCTTGTTCCTCTTCTTCCTCTTCTTCCTCTTGTTCCTCTTTTCTTCTTCTTCTCTTCTTCCTCTTCCTTTTTCCTTCTATTCTTCCTTTCTTCATTTCTTCATTTTCTTCATTTCATTCCATTTCTTCCTTTCTTCCTCTTTCCTCCTTTCCTTCCTTTCCTCCCTTTCCTTCCTTTCCTCCCTTTTCCTTCCTTTCCTCCCTTTTCCTTCCATTTCCCTCCCTTTCCTTCCTTTCTCCCTTTTCCTTCCTTTCCTCCCTTTTCCTCTCCTTTTCCTTCCTTTCCTTCCTTTCTCCTTCCTTTCCTTCCTTTCCTTCCTTTTCTTCCTTTTTTATTCTTTTTTTCTTTCTTTTCTTCTTTTTCCTCCTTTTCTTCTAATTTTTCTTATTATTCATATTCTTTATATTGTTCTTATTCTTATAAGTCTTCTAAATCTTCTTATTTTAGTTATTCTTTTAATTCATTTTATTCTTCTTATTCTTATAATTATTATTATTCATCTTATTGTTATTATTATTCTTAATCTTTTATTCCTCTAATTCTTCTTAATTATTCTTATTATTCTTATTCTTCTTATTCTTCTTATCTTTTTATTCTTTCTTATACTTCATATTCTTCTTATTGTTCTTTTCTTATAAGTCTTCTAATTCTTCTTATTCGACTTATTTTTAATATTATTATTATTATTATTCTTATTCTTAATATTGTTTTTATTCTTATTATTCATATTATTTTTCTTATTCTTCTTATTTTATTTTTAAATCTTATTCTTCTTATTCTTCGTTTTCTTATTATTTACTATTCTTGTAACTCATCTAATTCTTCTTATTCTACTTATTCTTATTCTTTTTTTCAATGATTTGTTTATTATAAACACCCTCTCTTTTGGAGGAGGAAGACCATTGATTACAAACTAATTCTACCCTTTACCCCCTTACACCCAGTTTTAAAATAAATTCAAAAAACTAAAATAAGATACAACATAGCACATCACAACATCATAGCGCGTTTTTAGCTTTCTAAACCAAACTTTTGCCTTTGCCTATTTGATATTTATAAATTATTAAATTTTAGACAGCCTCTTCCATGCCCTTTCTCAATTGGGCCTAAAGGATCACCAACCTTGCCATTCCTTTAGATCCAAAATATGCAAAGACTGGATTCCTTATCCTTTAAAATTCTACCTAGCTTTGGATCCTCTATTCTCCCAGCTCTGCTTTGCCAACTACTGCATGCAAGCTCACTTACTGAGACCAAAACCTATCCTCCCCTATCCCACACACTGTCCCATTACCCATAATATACACCACAATAATGCTCCCCACTCCCTTGTCCCACCCATATTTCATGGCTCCCTGACACATGTGCCCCCTGCTCCTGCTCATGCTAGCCTCGCACCCTCCTTTTCTTGTCAACTCAATTCAAGCTTTAACAACTTGCATACACATTACACACAACAACTCTAGCAATCTGAATGACACCCCCTGGGAGACAGCCTCCCCCACTATCCATAAGTTCTACCTGCACAAAAACTAACCCACAGACACAGACAATTCCATGCCCAATAACACTCCACTACCCCGAGCTGCTGCCCTCTAACTCTTTCTTCTCCCTACTATGTTTGATTCTATACACCCATGTATGAGTTATACTTTATCTACTTACCGTTAGCCATAAAGCACAACAAGCCTACTTTACCTTACCATTTTTCTTTTTCATCTCTTTCCCTTGCAAAAAGAAAAGGAAACCTATACCATAGTCAAGACAAGAAAAAGTAGGAAATAAATTAGAAGCTGCCCCCCTGTGCCCTTGTCTCCATGAGCTTTTTATTCCTCTAAGTTATTCCTGCATTTTCAGACTCAAAACACAAGATATTCATACCATTTACATTGTCTTTTTTAGAAAATTTTTTTTATATAAATAACATCCTAATAATTTATATCTCATTCTTATATTTTTCCTCCCCTTCTATCCCTTAAGTAGGGAATTTCCCCTCATAATCTATTCTGGCTAATCCTTTAAGTTTTTCTGGCAAAGACTCACTATCAAAATCCTGGACTCTTGTAATTAATCTTAGCCTTGCTAAACCTCTGCAAGGGCATTTAACTCACCTGTAAATATACTATATACTAGCTTTCAAGTCCTCCATGAGATGTATAATTTCTTCTACCTCTTCCTCATATTTCCAATTGCTAGCCTGTTAGTAGCTAAGCTAACTAATAGTGCAGAATCTACTCGAATATGCACTTCTTTATATTTTAATTCTTGCAGATTTTGAATCCCCTTTTGTAGAGAACAAATTTTAGCTTGCAAGGCTGAGGCACCTTCGTATTGAAGAAAAATACTTTAATATTTGCCCTTGTGAGTCTCTTATTGCTTCTCCTCCTCATACTACTCTTATTTTTCTATTGAAACTTCCATCCAATGTTGAGTGCTATTTTCCCTATTGGCGGCAAGTTCCAGCAAAAACTTTTTTATTCCCCTGCCTTTTCTTTCTTTAAAGAAACTCCCCAATGTCCTATTCTACCTTCTTTTTCCATTTTTATATTTGCTACTCTAGTTGGTTTATCTCCGAAATACTTGCAATCTCACTCTTTATATCTTTTATTAACTGCGTGCGAATTCATACCTATTCATTCGAATCCGCTTTTATTCATCGCCTTCCATATGCACCATATAATTACATGTGAAAGAATTTGGGTGAGCCATTATACACGTTGTTTCTAGGATTTAGCTTACTCTATCTCTCTATTCTTCCCTTTAAACCTAATACATTCTTTAACAAGAAAAATTAATTTGATTTTTTTAAATTATAAAAAATAGATGAGAATGTATGTATTGTTCTATCATAGTATCACATGTCATATCATGTTTGATATTTGAATTGTAAGATATGTTTAAAATAAGATATAAATTGTGAAACCTTTTCATTTTCATAAAAAATATATGTTGTATTATTATATCATTTCTTGTATCACAAGTTTCTAACAACTATGATCATAATTATTTGGCATTTTTTTCTATCTATGATGTTAATTTGGTGATGACATGGTGTTTTTTTTTCATTGATTTAAAATATCAATATTATCAATAATGGTTTTGATTTTTTTAGTTAATGAATATTGTTTTAATAGGATGATATCATCATTATCAATATGTTTGTGTCTTTTGTGTTATTAACATTATCAACCATATATACATAGTATGTATAATAATTTATTATTTTGTAGTAGTAGTTCATACTAATAATTAGGGCTGCAATTGATATGAGTCGAGCTCGAGTACAATCAAGCTCGAGTCGAGTTCGAGTTCAATTGAGCTTTATCTTTTGAAAGTAAAAATTGGGTTTTTACTATTACTAGTAAAGAAAAAAATGAATTTTATTGTTATTTTAACAATTAGAAGATGTAAGATAATTTAATAATTGCATTCCATATATTTATCAGAGATTTTAATAAAAAAAATCTCATGCCCTGCCAAGATTCATGAGACACGTTCCCTTCTGAGTCATGTTGGTGACTTGAAAATTTTCCTCAAGAAATTGAGATATATATCGATTTTAAATTGAGAATATAGAGGCGGAATGCTTAGTCATAGTCATTGTTATATGAGAGTTGATATTCATATATTGCATCAAATAGAAAAAGTTTCTATGTTTGACTGTGATAATCAAATAACTAAGCATTCAAATTTGATATATAACAAGAACATAAGCATATTGAAATTGATTGTCATTTCATTAGAAGTAAGATCTAATAATCTATATGTAAGGTTGCTATTTCTTACACTTATTTTATGATGGCTTATCACATAGTCTCATATCAATTTTAATCTTATCTAGATTTGTCATTTTGATCAATATTGACATTGATAAGTATGTTTGTCATCTTTTTTTTTCAGCCAATAGGCTTGCTCGTGCTATAGAACTATACACACAAGCTATCAATTTACATGATCAGAATGCTGTGTATTTGGCCAATCATGCTTTTTCCCTACCAAACTAGAAGAATATGGGTGTGCTATAGAGGATCCTTCCAAGGCTATCGATTGTGATCCTTACTATTCCAAGGCACATAATGCATCATGAGTCTTCTGGGCATACTTTTCTTATTCTTCCTTCTAAAATTTGTCTGAAATTATAGGGTTATTACAAACGAGGTGCTGCATATCTTGCCATGGGGAATCACAAAGAAGCATTGTGTGACTTTCAATAGGTTCCAATCATATCAATAAGCTTGGTTCACAAACTTCATTCATCTAGAATTAATATCATGTTTGAAGCTGTTTGAGTTAACATATTTGATGATCTTGAACACCCATGGGTCTCTTTCATCATAACTTCTATGATGAACATGAATCAAGTTAAAAAAAATTTCCCAACGGATCGAGATGCTGCCCAGAAGTTTGAAGAGTGTAAGAAGGCAGTATTGAAGCTCAAGTTTGAAAAAACCATAGTCGTGCCCGGATCTGCATGGAAGTCTATAGCAGATTCAATTTATTTTCATTCTATGGAATCACCTAACCTTTATGAGCTGCTCATAGTCTTTTATTTTTTATTTATAGGCTTGGGTTTCTTTTATATTATAGTTACAATACAAGTAAATACCATTTGTCCTTATATTACAAGTTGTAACTTGGTGTGATGGTAAATATTTTTCACCAAAGATAATAGGCCTTGAGTTCAAGATATCAAACTCTTTTGGATCCTGTGTCAAGTAGGAACCTCATGTGCTAGGTATGGTCTTTATCATCATACTTATATTGTATGGATGACTTGTAACAGTGATATTATATTGCATATATATATATATACATATGTATGAGTTAAGTGGGAGCCTCATTTGCTAGGAAAAAGTGCCAATTTCTTCAAACAGATGGGAATCTTTTTGTTACAGAAAAAGCTTTTTTTGTCGGTGTGATTCTTTCTATTGGCTTTGTTCACATGCTCTCTGGTGGGTCATAGTCATTATCTAATCCATGTTTGCCAAAGTATCCATGGACTAAGTTTCCTTTTTCTAGTTTTTTTTACTATGGCTGCATCTTTGTTGACTCTTCTAGTGGATTATGTTCGGACTCAATATTATGAGAGAAAACATGGTAGGCACGAGGTGAATGTGTAGGTGGGATGTGTTGAAGTGTCAAATTCTCTGTTATCAAATACTGCGCAAGTTTTAGAGGTGAAGAACATGAGCGGATCAAAGGGGAAGTTGTTTGGTGAAGAAGATGGAAGTGGGAATGGGATGAATTGTTGGGGTTCATGCCCATGCTGCTCATCATAGACCTAAATATTCACATGAGCTGGGTGCATATCAAAGATACAAGGCAGATAATGGCATGGGGCTTTAGCATGATCATGGATTTGGTGATGGTGACATTGAGAGTGGTGTTCGACATGTTGTTGTTTCACAGGTGAGTAATTTCTTGCTCATTGCTTGTCCCTGTTTCTTTTTATTTTTGAGTTTCTTTGGAAATGTTGAAAAAATTAGTATTTCTATTTTATCTAATTTAGAAATAGCAACTAACTTTTATTGAAGAAAAGGTCAATCATAAAAAGCATACATAATAAAATATATTTGGATAGATTCCACATTTGAATTACAATGCAATAATGTCATGCTGAGCTTTATCTAGAAATTAGGAATTGTGAATAGACTAGACATCGCTTGGCTAATCCTATTCTTTTTCAACACATATGTGTATAATTCAAATTGAATGTACATACTTATTGTTATGTCATCATATGCATAGTGATGAGACCCTACTTAATGCACGTGGCTTTCACTTCAATATGAGATTTAAGCGATGTTAATATTTTGATAGTCTTATCTCTAAAAATTAGAGAGATTATGTCTGATGAGTCTCAAACATGATATTTATTGTCCTTGGACAAAAATATTTGTTATTGTGCCAAGATATGATCTTCAATATATTCATGTAATATATATTTTCATAATGATTAATTATTTTTGTATTCTTTTTGTACAAATATATTTTTTTTGAAATTTTTATGAGATTTAGTGATGTTAAGTTTATGTTTTGTTGCATATTTAATAATTTTGTCTTTGCGTGCTTTTGTATACAATATATGATGAAAATTATTATTCTAGGCCAAGAATAAAATATCATGTATTAACTTTTATTTTAAATTATTATAGTTTTTGTTAAACTTGAATTTTTTATGTGTGTTTTAATGATGTTATTTTTGAGATTTATTGCCTAGTCAGATGAGACCTAATACTTAAGGATAAATTGATGGTCAAAAAATAACCAATATGAAAAATGTTGAATATTAATAATTTTATCTCCTATTTTTCTAGGTGTCTTGTTTATATGAGTCCACTCAAAAAATTTAGTTTTATTCTTATCATTAATTTTATTTTTTATTTTTAAAATTCCAGTGTTGTTCTGAAAGAGCCTACATCACAAGATTTCCTAAAATGTGATATATAAAGAAAGGTGCATTTTATTTTCATAAAATGTTATATAAAAACATGAATAATGTTGGATTTTATTTTGGTAGCAGTAGTGGCGGCGGCACCGATGGCAATGGTAGTGGTGGCAGCACCAGCAGCAACGATAGTGATGGCAGCACCGGCAGTGGTGGTGGCTGAGGCAGTAGACAGCGGTGGTAGCACTAGCAGCACAGGTAGCACTGATAGCAACAATAGAGGTGGCAGTGGCAGCGGCGGTAGCACCGGCAGTGCCGGTAGCGACAACAGCAGAGGCAGCGGAGACATCAGTGGCATCAGTGGTAGCACCGACTGTAGTGCCAGCAATGGCTGCAACAACGGCGGCAGCGTAAGTGGGGGTAGTAGCGGCATCAGTGACAGCACTTGCAGTGGCGGCAATGGTAGTGACAGCAATAGTGGGAACACCAACAACGACAACAAATGTGGTATATACGTATGTAAATAGTCAGTATATAAGTACTATAATATTGTAGTATTTTATGTACATATATACTGAGTATATATACTCAGTATATATGTATGCATAATACTGTAGTTTATATGTACATATACTATAGTAATATATGTACGAGTGAAATGCTAGTATATATACATATTTACTACGGTAATATATATTTATCAAAACATAGGTTTTTTTATTTATTTTGATTTGATTGAGTGGTTTAAATTTATTACAGATATGGTACTGCATTGTTTTCCATATGAAGCTTATATAAGTAAAGGGATTTTTTAATAGACATGATGCACAGTGACACGGACAGCTTTTTCGCAGTAGAAAGTTGGTGATCAAAGGAGAGAGAGAGAAAGTAATGTCAATGCATGGATAGATTATACTTTATGCACTGTCGGTAGATACATTGATTAATAAGAAGTAATATAATTTTATTATTTTTTTGTTTTGTTATTTAAAATATTGTATTAGAATAAGTTATTAAATGAATTTTTTTGTTTAATTTAAAATTTTCATTTATAGTTTTAGTTTTTATTCAATTTAATATAAAAATATTAAATTATTTAATTAAATTTTTATTGAAGCTATATGACAATCAACTTTAATTTGTGTTTGTTCATGTCTATAATAACTATTATTATATTGTGTGAATATGTTTGTGTCTTCAAATTTTTTTGGGTAAGTTTTAGCCTATTATAGGTATGTAAAAGCCTATTATTAGTAGTAGCAGCAGTGGCTGCGGCAACAGTAATGGAAACGGCGGCGGCGGCAACAGTAATGGCAGTAGTGGCGGCGGTGGTGGCAGTAGTGGCAGAAGCAATAGTGGTGGCGGCGGTAGTGGCGGAAGCAGTGGGAGCGGAGGCAGTGGTGGTAGTGGCAATGGCAGCAGCAGTGGGAGCGAATGGAGTGGAGGTAGTGGCATTGGCGTATAGCAACGGCAGCACCGAAAGCAGTGGCAACACCAGGAGCAGGAGCATCAGTGGTGGAGGAGGCAGCGGCTAGCGATGGCAGCTACTGTAGTGGCCAACAGTGGTAGCAGCTCAGTGGCTACAATGGCAACGGCAGCAGCAGCAGAGGCAGTGATGGCAGCAACAGTGGCATTGGCAGAAGAAGTGGCAGTGGCAGTAGAGGCAGGAGCTATAGGGGCAGTGGGAGCCACAACAACAACAACAATGTTGTATATACATACATATAAAATCAGTATATAAGTACATATAATACTGCATTGTTTTATGT
Source organism: Sapria himalayana (assembly GCA_029783825.1). Classification (NCBI taxonomy): domain Eukaryota; kingdom Viridiplantae; phylum Streptophyta; class Magnoliopsida; order Malpighiales; family Rafflesiaceae; genus Sapria; species Sapria himalayana. The sequence continues at coordinate 762 of JAREIK010015031.1, read as the reverse complement.
ACATATATACTGAGTATTTTGTACTCAGAATATATGCACACATAATATTGTAGTTTTTATGTGCATATACTGTAGTAATATATGTACGAGTGAAATGCTAATATATATTTACATATTACTACAGAATTATATAGTTATCAAAGCATAACTTTTTTTTATTTTAATTTGACTGAGTGGTTTAAATTTCTTACTGATATGATACAGAATTGTTCCTCATACAAAGCTTGTATAAGTGATTAGATTTTTCACTATACATTATGAGTCGTGACTCGGACAGCTTTGTCGTGGTAGAAAAATGGTTATCAAATGAGTAGGGGGAGAGAAAGCAAAGTCAATGAATGGATAAATTATACTTTATGCACTATTGGTAGATACATTGATGAATAAAATGTAATAAAATTTATTATTTCTTTGTTTCAATTATGTAAAATATTGAATTAGAAAAAGTTATTAAATGATTTTTTTGTTTATTATAAATATTCATTTATAGTTTAATTTTTATTCATTTGATATAAAAATAATAAATTATTTTAATTAAAAATTTTAAAATAAATTAAATTCTGAAAATAGTTTTGAAATTAAAATAGCTAGGGAAACTTCCCTAGCTAATTTAGCAAGGTTTTCCTTGCTAAATTAGGCAGGGGAAAATCCCTAGCTAAATTAGATAGGGAAAAATCCTTGCTAATTTAGATAGGGGAATGTCCCCTAGCTAATATAGCAAGGATTCCCTTTCTAACGTAGCTAGGGGAAAATCCCTAGCTA
>JAREIK010015030.1:0-20535 GCA_029783825.1 Sapria himalayana | reverse complement strand
AATCTATCTAACTATCTAACTATTTATCTTATATCTGTATTCTGTCTAACTATCTAAATGCTTTTCTATTTAACAATCTTTTAGTATAAATGCCTATATATGTATTTATTCTAATTATCTATTAATCTATTTATATATTTATCTATTTATCTAACTATTTAATTATTTATCTATCTTTCTATGTATCTGACCATATACTATTTATTTATATGTATTTTTATCTATCTATCTATCTATCTGTATGTCTATCTATCTATCTACACTATTTGCAAATTTGTCTATCTATCAAAATGTCTATAAATCTATTTATTTATCTATCTATCTATTTATTAGTTTACGTATTAAACAATCAATCAAACTGTCTATCTGTCTATCTATTTATCTATCTATCTATCTATCTGTATATCTATATATCTGTATATTTCTATCTCTATTTATCTCTATCATCTTATTTGTTTTGTTGTCTATCTTTATTTATGAGTATCTATATATCTATCTATTTGTCTATCTTTTTATCTATCTATCTATATACCTATTTATCTATCTATTTGTCTATCTATCTTTTTATTTATCTATCTATTTTTCCATATATATATATATATATATATATATATATATATATGTGTGTGTGTGTGTGTGTGTGGGTGTGTGTGTTTATATGGTTATTTATCAATCTATTTGTCTACCTATAAAATTTGTCTATTTGTCTATCTATCTATCTAACTATCTATCTATCTATTGATCTATCTATCTACCTTTCTCTCTATCTAATTATCTATATATCTGTAAATCTAGATATATATATTTATTATTCTATCTATCTTTCTATCTATCTAAATATCTCTCTATCTTTCTATTTGTCTATTTATTAATCAATTTCTGTGTATTTAACTATTTGTGTATTATTAATCTATCTGTTTATCTATTTATATTTCTTTTATATCTATCTTTTTATCTATCTTTTTATGTTTCTTTTATCTATTATATGTCAATATGTCTATATGTTATCTGTCTATTGTAAATCCATCAATCTATAAATCTAAGTATCTATTTATCTACCTATCTATCTATTTGTCTATTTGTCAACTAATAATCTGTCTATCTGTTAAACTTTCTAACTATGTTTCACTCTATTAGTCTATTATTCATCAATCTATCTAACATTCAAATGTTTATCTTTCTATGTGTCTATTTTTCTATCTATCTATTTGTTATATGTCAATTTTTCTATGTCTTTTACTCTATAAATCTATCTTTCTTTCTGGACACTATTTATCTATCTATCTGTCTATCTATCTACTGTATGTCTGTCTATCTATCTGTATATAAGTTATATGTATCTCCATCAATATATATATCTATTCTCCTATCTATTTACTATCTATCTACATATATATCTATCTTTCTATCTTTCTATTTAAATATCTATCTATATATTTATCTATTAAATTGTCAATCTATAAATATATGTATCTGCATATCTATCTATCTTCTATCTTTCTATTTCTCTAACTATTTAACTTTGTTTATAATATATTGTCATTAGTATATCTATCTATTTGCCTTTATGTCTATCTATATGTCTGTCAATATATCTAAATGTCTATCTGTCTATCTATCTATTGTTACCTATCTTTCATCTATCTAACTATTTTCCTTTCTGACAATCTTTTTATATATCTATTTTTCTATCTATCTTTCTACCTATTCGCCTAAAAACCTATATGTCTATATCTATATTTGTCTATCTAAAATTGTCTAACTATATAAGTATTTTATGATTTATCTCTATGTCTATCTATCTATTTATTTATTTATCTATATATATCTATCTGTCTGTCTATATATCTATTTATTTCCTTATTTGCTTATTTGTCTATCTAAATATCTATCTATCAACCTATATGTATATCAATCTATATGTATATTGTCTTTCTAAGTATCTACATATCTATCTAACTTTATATCTATCTTTATATCTATCTTTATATCAATCAATCTATATGTCTAACTATCTTACTATTTATTTGTTATCTTTTTATCCAACTATCTATGTATCTAACTTTTTATTTATCTGATTATCTATCTATTGACTATATGTCTATCTTTCTATCAAACTACCTTTCTATATTTCTACATGTTTGTCATTTTATCTATTTGTCTATCTGACAATATGTCTATTTCTCTATCTCTCGATCTATTTATCTATCTTTTTGTAAATATCTTCAACTCTCTATCTATCTCTCTATCTATTAATTTATATATCTTTCTGTCAATCTATCATTCTTTATATCTATCAATGTTGCTATATGTTTATCTATCTATTTGCTATCTGTCTATCTTTCTATTGGTCTATTTGTATATCTGTCTAATTGTCTATTTGTCTATCTATCTATATGTTTATATGTCTATCTATCTAGCTATCTATCTATCTATATATCTATTTAATGGTTTATATATCTACCTATTTATCTAACTATCTAATAATCTATCAATCTGTATATTTGTATATCTAACTATATATCTGTCTATCTACCAATCTAACTATTTTTCTATCTATATTTATGTCTATCTATCTATGTCTACATTTATATCAGTCTATCTATCTATCTATTTTTATCTATCTATCGACTATCTATCTATTTGTATGCCTATCTATCTATCTACCAATTTGTCAATTTGTTTATATGTCTATCTTTTTATCTATCTTCCATTTTGCTTATCTATCTACTTGTTAATCTATCTCTCAAACTATCTATCTGATAATCTCTATATCTAATTATCAGACTATCTATCTCTTGCATATCTTTCTATATACCTATATGTCTATCTATTTGTCTATCAATCTATTAGTTTATATATCTATCCGTCTATCTATGTATCTATCGGGTTATCTATCTATATATCTTTTTGTCTAACTCTATATATCTTTATCTATCTATATATCTATCTATCTATCTATCTTTCGAGATATATATATATATATATATATGTCTATCTTACTATATGACTATCTATCTTCTTGTCTATCTGTTTATCAGTATATTTGCCTATCTTTTTAACTATCTATTTTTATATTTGTCCATTTGTTTATATGACTATTTATATATTTATCTATCTGTCTGTTTGTCTGGCTGTCTATTGTCTATTTTTCTAACTATCTATTAGTATATCTTTCTATTTTACTTAATATCTAACCTATCTTTCTTTAAATCTATGTATCTAGCTATATATCTATCTATCTGTATCTCTATCTATTTATAGTCGGTGTCTACCAATCTATTAGTTTATTAGTCTATTAGGTTATCTATCTATATATCTATCTATCTCACTATTTATTATACTAATATCTATCTGTATATATGTTTATTTGTCTATATTCTATCTATCTAGCTATTTTATATGTATCTACATATTTGTTTATCTATCTATCTGTCTAATTGACTAACTATCTTTCTATTAATCAATCTACCTATCTATCTAATTGTGTGTGTGTGTGTGTGTGTGTGTGTGTCTGTCTGTCTATGTGTATATCTACCTATATGTATATATATCAATCTTTCTATATGTCTATCAATCTATATGTGTACGTGTCTATTATATATCTTTCTATTCATATATCTATATATCTAACTATCTAACTATCTATTTGTCAATCTGTTTATCTACTAGTATTTTTAACTATCTTTATATCTATCTATATATCTATCTATCTTTTTGTCTATCTATCTATCTATCTATTATATCTATCTTCAAGTCTCTCTATCTATATATCTATTTTAAATTCTATCAGTCTTCAATTTGTCTAAATGCCTATATGACTAAATATTAATGTTTATTTTTATCTGTCTATCAGTCTAACTATCTGACTATCATTCTATCAATCTATCTATTAGTTAATATATATATATATATATATATATATATATATATATCTGTCAATCAATCTATCAACTAATCAATCATTTTATCTAACTATCAATCTGTCTGTCTATTAATCTGCCAATCAATCTATCAAACTATCTATCTATTTATCTTTCTATCCATCTTTCTGTTTTTATGTCTGTCTGTCTATATATATATATATATATATATCTATTTTTATATCTTTCTATTAATCTTTCTATCTATGATTCTATCTATCTATCTATTTATATATTTATCTATCCATCTTTCTGTTTATCTATCTATATTTCTATAAATGTGTCTATCATTCTATCTAATAATATATCTTTATTTCTATCTAGATATTTGTCTATCTATCTTTTTATCAATCTATCAGTCTGTTGATCTATCTGTCTATCTATTGTATATTTAGTCTAATTATTATCTATCTATCTTTCTAACTATCTGTCTATCTATTTCACTATCTGTCTATCTATTTATTTGTTTGTCTACATATCTATCTATCAAACTATCTATCAATCTGTCTATAAATCTATTGATCAAACTATTTATCCATTTGTCTATTTATCTATTATTTATATATTTATCTATCTATTTATCTATTTATTTATTTATCTATCAATATTTCTGTCTAATTGTCTTTCTATTTATGTATCTATCTGTCAATCAATCAGTCATTTTGCCTATTTATCTATTTATCTGTCTGTCTGTCTATTTATCTATCTATCAATCTATCTAGAAAATGTTGATTTATCTACGGATTAATCAATAGCTAAATTACGAGGGATTAACTAGAGAATAGTAAGGACATTTATTTTTTTAAATTAAAAAAAAATTACAACGGATTAACGACAGGATAATTTTGTAAATTTCGCATCAGAAAAAAGAAGGGAATTTAGCAACAGATTAGCTATAGATTAGTGACGGAATATTTTCGTAAATTCTGCTCAAGAAAAGCGGGGAATTTAGCAACGGATTAGTGATGGAATATTTTCATAAATTTCGCTCAAGAAAAGTGGTGAATTTAACAACAGATTTAGCGACAAAATTTTCATAGTTAATAAAATCCGAAATTTACCAACGGATTTAGTGACGGAATTTTCCTAGCTAATAAAATCTACAATTAAACAATGGATTTAACTACAGAATTTTCATACCTAATAAAATCTAGAATTTAGCGATGGATTTAACTATGGAATTTCTCTAGCTAATAAAATCTAGAATGTAACGACATATTTAGCGACGGAATTTTCCTAGCTAACCACACCCGTAACATAGTGACAAATTTTAGCTACGGAATTCCCTAGCTAATTACATACTGAACATATAGATGGATTTTAGCGATTGAATTTCTCTAGCTAATTACATCCCAAAAATATATCTATGGATTTAGCGACAGAATTTTCCTTACTAATTACATACTTAATATAGCTACAGATTTCAGCGACGGAGCTTTCCTATCCAATTACTTCTTGAATATTGTGATGGATTTTAGTGATGAACTTTCCTAACTAATAAAATCTAGAATATATCAACAGATTTAGCGTGTGAACTTTTCTAGCAAATCTGGAATATAGTGGTGGATTTATTGACTGAAATTCCCTTGCTAATTAAATCCCGAACATAGCGACAAAATTTTTCTAGCTAATATTTAATTATTTAATTATTTTTAATTTTTTATTAGTTTTAATATTTTACTTAATTTTGTTTATTAAATGTATATTAATGGTCTATAGATGAGCAATCCTTAAACATTACATTCTCCTTGTAAAATCATAAAAAATGATATTATAAATAAATAATATAAAAAATATAAAAATACAAATAAATTATATTAATAAGAAATAAAATAACTATTTTTCTGATGTATTAATTTTTTAAAAAAGTATACAAAAAAATTTTTTCAAATATTTTTAATTAAGACACTTAAAAATTTGTATTAAAGTGACATTAAATAATTAATTCAATAAATATAATATTTATTTCAATATCTTAAAAATTAAATTACCATACATAAAATTTCTACTAATATAAATGTAAATTAATTCATTGTATGCTAAAATATAAAATGATTAAAAATATCTGAATTGATGAATAAACTAGTAAATATTAATATTATTATTAGTATAAAAATTTTTTTATGATTATATAAAACTTTTAAAAAAATAATTAATACAAAATTTGAAAATTTTGAAATTTAATAAAAATCTAAATTTTTTCATTAATGTTAAAAGAAAATAAATTAATATTAAAAAATAAATACATAGATGTTTGCCCCTACTAAAATTTATAAGAATTAAACAATCGAGTAATATTTTTTTTCTATTAGCTTTTAACATTGAGTCTATTAAAATAATTAATATAACTTTTTTTAATTATATAATTACTTTAAGTAATTTTTTGAATTTTAAAAATTTTAAAAATTTTTAATTTTTAATTTTAAATAATTAAAAATTTTATGCCTTTAAAATTATTACTTACTATCTTCATAAAAATTAATATGATGAATTCTTAAAAATGTATAACCATAAAATATACATTTTTATACATTTTTTAACATTAAGAGTATTCTATAACTTTTTGGAGAGTGGCTAGAAGACAAATCATCTTTTCATGTATGTCTTATTATATGAAGTTTGTTAATTTTGTAGCTATTTGATATTTTTTAAGGCTAAACATATATATTTTTAAATCGTTTATATATTTATTGTTTAATTAATACTATAATAAAAAATTGTAAAGTGTATATTTCTCTTCTGTACCTTGCTACACGCACATTAATTTAGTTGACAAAATTTTGATAGAAATTAAATAAATGAGTCTTTTTGTATTTTATTTATATATATTTATTATTTAATGTTTTTATAATTAAAAATATAAATAATTTGGAAATATATATTATTTGTTATTTAATGTTTATTTTGTCGAGACTCAAGTCCTCCATTTTTCTCTCGACATTTTCAAAGATTAAGCGACGCAAATCTGTCGCAGTCCTCCATCTTTCTCTTGACACTAACACATCTAAATATATTTGAATTAAGCGATAATTTGTTATTGATTTGAGGTACATTTTCTACGCTAATTCTTCATCGATTATCTTAATACAAGAGTTTGCATATTGATTATGTTAATTTTTTTCCAAAATTCTTCTTTAATCACCATTGTATGCTTGGATTTTTTATATAAACTTAATCCTATACATACCTATTGCACCTGTGATACAAAGCGTTATCATTGTGTGAATGTTGATGGTGCACAATAGGTATGCCGACTTTATTTACTTTTTTTTTCACTCGACCGTATTCGGTTTTTCTTAATTTAATCACAAAATGGGTGTTTTGTGTTGGGTAGTGTGCATATAACACATAAATATATATGTATATTTTATTATATCTATAACAATAAAAATAGTATACATAAACTAACTATATATAAATTAAACAACATATATTTAATATAAATATAATTATATGTATATATATATATCTTTATATATATCTATAATAATTTTATATATGATACATTCAATATACATGTGTATTTCAAATATAATTAGTATTATACATATAGCATTATATACATATTTTACACAAATAAAGTTATTTTGACTTTATGGTATGATTTTAATAATGTATATTAGAAATTTGTAAGTCATCATTATGAAATACACATCTAATAAATTAGCATTGTGAAAGTATCTATTATTCCATAATGTCATGCCTACCCAATAAGTATAATTAAATTAATATCTGTAAATTATATTTTATAAATGGCTTTATGCATAGGGAAAAACACACACCCTTATAAAAATTTAAGAGTGTATTTAATATCTATAAATTTAAAGTATAGTCACATAAATATCTGTTAATGTCAAATTAATATCTGTAAACATTTATTGACCGTTTTCAATTAGTTCAAATAAAAATGTAATAGGCTTTATGTATACTGATACTAATTTACAAGAATTTAAATACAGGTATATATTTGACTATACTTTAATTACTATGATTAAATAAAATGCCACATAGGCTCCTTTATAAATACCCTAGCATTGACTATCATAATGATTCATACTGGATTAAATTATATAAGATATCTAGCTCATCTGACATACATCATTTCCTATATGAATTGATGCTGATTACTTTTTGATGGGCTTGAGAAGTTCCACCAATATGGATGAGTAGATGTCACATATTTTATCACCGTTATAGCCATTAACTCATAAATTGTTTACCCATGGACTTGATTTTTTGATATTGATTATCATTTCAAAGATATTGATTATTTGGATTAATTATCAAAGTTTCTCCATTATCTATGCTTACAATAAGTAAATAGTTTCTAGTGTTTACTCAAGTAAACAATTCTATGGTTAGCTTCTAACCATAGAATTGTTTACTTGAGTAAACACTAGAAACTATTTACTTATTGTAAGCTTATATAATGTAGAAACTTTGATAATTAATCTAAATAATCAATATCTTTGGAATGATAATCCAGATTCATAGATTTAACTTTATTACTTGTTAAACACATATACTTGTGATACATTTTACCGTGCTATAAAATAACTAACACTTGCATTGATTTTTTTATTGTATTGTCTCTCTATAATTTTAATACTTAATGGTCATTGAGCTATTATAATTACAATGATTCTTAGATTTAGACCTCTTGTTTTTTGATTCGAATTGATATTTTCTCTTGGTTGAATTTCTTTCAATTAACTTTGTATATAATTCTAAAAAGGTCGATGTTTCACTTGTCTATCTCTGTTGAATCTCCTTGCTGAGAATTAGATCATGAACATCATCGAATTTCAATTTATTATTTCTTGATGAACTATGCACAACTATAATTGCAATACATTAATTTTTGATACAAAACACAGAAGTATCAATACACATACTTCATCATTAACTTCATTACCAAACAAACTTAATTGGGTTGTGATTGTGTTGACTTCATTGAGTTGTTGGGTCACTGGTGTGCTTTCTGTCAACTTCAGATTGAAAAATAACTCATAATGTGAACTTTTTTAGCATCAATTAGTTTTTCGTATATACTAGCCTTCGTAAGCCTGACTATGCTCTTCTCATTTTTTATATTGAAAGTAAGTTGGTAAATATCATATATTGAATGATTTTCAAGTGCTAGTGTGTGTTCTTCTTTCTTCATAGACTCTATCTTTTTCCTCGGAAGGGGTTGACATAGATTTTTCTAGTATATATAATCCTCCTTCTATATTTTCTAGAATCCAAATTTCGTTCCATAGATTTTTTTTATTTTCACTTTTACTTCATATGCAGTCATTACTATCTACAAAATATGACTTCTTCTAGACAATTCTTGCAAAACACTGTGTATGAGAATTGAGAACGCCTCTTTTGACATGTTGATATTGTTTGCATAATTTTTACTATTTATTAAATTTATTATCATCAATAGTAACTTCATCCAATGGGGCATCATAATGCACAACCTAAACCACCAATACCAATTGTTGAGAATAACATGATTTCCTATTTGTTAGATTTATGAAAGAGAACAAATATATATATATTAAATGAAACACAAAATTTACATTGTTCGGCACATGGTTTTCTATATTATGGGCTATTCTCTTTTCCTCTCTTTTTCACTATGAATAAGGCGAATGCAAAAGATGCAAGAAATATATACTTTTGAAATCTCAATGCTTATTATATGGTGATCTATGCTAGAAAAATAATAAAACAAAAAAAAAGGAGGTAATGCTTCTTTTTTGACTAAAATGGGGAGTAGACGCCCCCCATTTTGACATTAAATATATCAATCATTTATATGTGTTTTATATTTTGGCACTTGTGTTTCATAAAAGAAGATTCTTTAAATTTTGTTTAATGATAATTAGATCACAAATCTATTTTACATAATGCTTTATTATATCTAACTAATCAATAATTCATTAATTCTCAGAATAAGATAAATAAAAAAAATAAAAAAATGAAAAAATAAAAAAAATAAAAAAAATAAAAAATATAAAAAAAAATTAAAAAAAATTAAAAAAAATTAAAAATACAAAAAATACAAAAAATACAAAAAATAAAAAAAAAATAAAAAAAATAAAAAAAATAAAAAAAATAAAAAAAAAATAAAAAAGAATAAAAAAATAAAAAAAAATAAAAAATATAAAAAATATAAAAAATATAAAAAATATAAAAAATATTAAAAAAAATAAAAAAAATAATAAAAATAAAAATAATAAAAATAATAAAAAAAATAAAAAAATAAAAAAAATAAAAAAATAAAAAAATAAAAAAATAAAAAAAAATAATAAAAATAAAAAAATAATAAAAATAATAAAAATAATAAAAATAATAAAAATAATAAAAATAATAAAAATAATAAAAATAATAAAAATAATTAAAAATAATAAAAATAATAAAAATAATAAAAATAATAAAAATAATAAAAATAGTAAAAATAATAAAATAATAAAATAATATATATATATATAGTAAAAATAGTAAAATAGTAAAAAAATACACACACACACACACACACAAATATATATATATATATATCTATCTATATATGTATGTATAATAAATATATGTTGTTATATTTATACATAGTTATGTTTATGTATACTATTTTTATAGTTATAGATATAGTAAAATATATTTATATAATAAATTCGAATTATAACACACATGCATATTGATGTATAGTTATGTTTAAATACACTTATTGATTTGAGGAACTTAAATGTATAAAGATTTATACATTTATATATAACTATATATAAATGTATTTAACAATATGTATATCAACATATTACTATATATAAATGTATTTATCTACATCAATACCTATACATAGCCATATGTCTAAATATATATAATTACATAAAAAACTAAATATAACTACATCTACAACATGTATACCTACAAGCTTCAGAACTTAATATCCATTCATATCATTCATCTAATTTATATATATATATATATATATATATATATATATATATATATATATATATATTTGATATTGTATAAATCTTTAGCATTTTTCCATATATTTTAGGAACTTAAATATAATTTTTTTAACCTTAAATGTATTTTTAATGTATTTTTATATGTTTATATAAATCATTATGATTTAATATGTTTAGGGGTTGTATTATTGTTTCATTGAATATCATTTTACTAGATTTCTAATAAAATGTTAATTTTTTAAAATTCATGTTGTAAATTTCAAAACAAATACCAATATATTTGTATAATAAATATTATAAAATATTTCTAAAATATATATGTGATGTAGTTTCAATTTAGAAAGATAAAACTTTAAAAATAATATTTATTTACAAAATAAAATTTGCACCTCATAATATGCAATATGTTATATTTATTATAAATAAACAATATTTAAAATGTATCTATTAATTACAATAAAAAACATTGTCATGTATTCAATTTTAAAAAAAATTAAAATTAATTATTTAAGAAAATAAATTCATATATTTATATGGTCATTTATATATTTTGAATAAAAGAAATAATAATAACTTGTAAAAAAATTCAGTCTAGTATTTATATGGTAATCTATTTTGTTTGAACATAATTAAAAAAATAATTGATTTTTTACGAAATATTAAAGACATGTATTTATATGCACTACATTATAATTGTTTGAATTTTAAATTTTCGAAAAATTTATTAATAACAATAAATAATAGGTAGAAATTTATCATAGACATTAATATTTTAAATAAATTATATAGAAAAACAAAAAACAATATTATCTATATATGACCAATATTTTAATTTTTAACATAATTGTAAAAACAACATAATTTACAAATATGTCTTTTTTATTTATTTATATGAGTATAATGATAGATATTTTAATATAAATATTAAAAAAACAACTATTTGAATAAAATAGAAGCTCATTATTTAATTAATAATTTCATTTTATACATTAATATGCTTCACACACACACACACACACACACACACATATATATATATATATGCATATATATATATATGTAAATATCAACATTATTTTTGAGAAGAAAGATACTTAAACATATAATTATTAACATGTTCCACAAATTCATGTGAGCACGAGCAAAAAGTGACAATATTGCAAGATACTACTAATCTCCCATCTATAACACTTTCCCTCAAAATTTGATCAGAGTACTACTTGTAATGATAAGGTTCATTCAATACTACTTACCATGGAGTTTCATTTTTATTCAATACTACTTACCATAGAATTACATTTTCATTCAATACTATAATTTGTTGAAATAAAAAAATCTATCTAATATCTTTTTCAACAACTCTTCTTTTTCTAGTATTGATAAGCTATTTTTAATTTTGATTATATGTACATTTCTTATCTAATATTTTTAGTTCAAACTATTGTAATAGTAAAATCTATCAAATCAATCTAGGAATGATATCTTTCATTTCTATGTGATATTTGATTATGGAATATTTAGTATATACTATGACTTTGGTTCCCACTATATATGATATTACCCTACCAAAAGAAAAGATTGTTTATACAAGTTCGTTCTCTATAGTGGTGTAATTCAATTGTGCATTTGAGAGTGTGTTGTTATCATAGTATATGATAACTATATATAAATATTTGTATAACTATATAAAACTCTTCATAATTATATTTAACTATATTTGTAACTATGTAAACTATTTTTATAACTATATTAATAACTATATATAATTATTTTTTAACTATAAAATATTTTATAACTATATGAGTAATTCTATATTACTATATTTTTAACAAAATATATCATATGTATAATAATATATAACAATATATAATTGTATATATACAATATGTATAACTATAAAAATGTTATATATAACTATATCTTTAAATGCATAAATATTTATAACTATATGTGTATAACTATATATAAATATTTGTATAACTATGTAACACTCTATATAATTAAATATAATTATATTAGTATCTATGTATGCATATATGTATTCATATAATTAAATATATATATTTATTTATAACTTTGTATATATTTATGTATAACTACATATAACAAATTGAATGAATATATATATATATATATATATATATATATATATATAATTATATGTTTAACAATATATAACTCTTTTTTTTAATAATGTATACTATAGGTATAAGAACATAAAAAGGTTGACCTCCCTCTCTGGTGATCATCTCTTGAGGTCTATTGATTCTCTTTCTATCTCTCATTAGATCTCTTTACTGCCATATGACAAATGATTTGAGATTTAGTAGAAGAAATGGGATTTACATTCACAAAGTTGTTCAGCAGGTTTTTGCCAACAAGGAGATGAGGATTTTGATGCTAGATCTTGATGCTGGCAGAAAGACAACCATTCTATATAAGTTGAAGCTTGGTGAAATTGTCACCACAATTCCTACTATTTTCTTCAATGTAGAGACTATTAAATACAAAAACATCAATTTCACTGTGTGGGATGTTGGGGGTCAAGACAAGATTCGCCCTTTCTAGAGGGATTACTTACAAAATACCCAAGGTCTCATATTTATGGTGGACTGCAATGATGAGGATTGAGTAGTTGAAGCCAGAGATGAGTTGCATAGGATTCTAAACAAGGAAAAGCTTTGAGATACAGTTTTGCTGGTGTTTGCCAATAAGCAAGATTTTCCCAATGTGATGAATGCAGCTGAAATTACGGACAAGCTAGGACTTCACTCTCTTCTCCAACACCATTGGCACATTCAGAGCACCTGTGCTACCTCTAGCGAGGGCCTCTACAAGGGTATAGATTGGTTTTCCAATTACATTGCCAGAAAATCATAAATAATTTTAGCATAATGAGACAAACTTTGTTGACATATATGGATGTGGATCTAATCTTTGCCTATTTTGGTTGAGTTTTGTTCTTTTATGTGGATGACATCATGTGTTTCTAGGGGGATTCAAATTGTAATTATATTTATATATTGCATGCCTGAAATACAAAATTGCATTTACTTTGTTCTGATATGTTGCAAGCTAAACTTGTTTGTTTTCTAGTTTTGTGTCTTTTTGCCAGTGGATCCCAAAGGTATATGAACATATAACTACAAATAATTGTCGTTGTCTATATGTATAACTATAAAAGCTTTATACATAACTATATTTAAATATATAATTTACAACTTATATTTAATATACATTGTATATATTAGTATTCAAAAATATATTTTACTATATGTATACCTATACATAACTATATGTATAGATATATAAAATTATATAAATAAATTAATATACCTACATGGATAAATATAAGTATAACTATATGTTTAACTATATTTATAACCACATATAAATATATTTATAATTACATGTATAATAACATACAACATTATATTTAACTCTATGTGTATATTTATATATAAAAATTTGTATAACTATATATAAATAATTATATAACTATATAACACACTATATAATTAAATATAACTATAATTGTAACTATGTATACATATATGTAAATCTATATATTTATTTACAACTTAATATATTTATGTATAACTATTTGTATGAATACATCTATATATAACTATATGTTTAACTATATAAATATATTTATAGCTATATATACTATATGTTTATAACATATAACTATAAATAATTGTATTTTATTCTATGTATTACTAGAAAGGCTTTAGACATAACTATATTTAAATATATAATTTACACACTTATATTTAATATACATTGTATATATTAGCATTCAAAAATATATTTTACTATATCTTACCTATACATAACTATATGTATAGATATATAAAATTATATAAATAAATATATACACCAACTTGTATAAATATAAGTTTAGCTAAACATGTAACTATAGGTATAACCACATGTAACTATAATTATAATTACATGTATAACAACATACAACATTATATTAATTATATGTGTATAACTATATATAAATATTTGTAAAACTAATTAAAACATTATATAATTAAATATAATTATTTTTTTTACGATTTATACATATATATTTTCATATATGTAAATCATATATTTGGTTATAACATTGTATATATTTATGTATAACTAAATATAACTACTAGTATTAATATAATATATATATATATATATCTAAATGCTTAACGATATATAATTTTTTATAACTATATATATTATATGTATACTAACATATAACTATAAATAATTCTATCTACTATATGTATAAATATAAAACTTTATACATAACTATATTTAAATATATAATTAACAATATGTATTTAATATACATTTTTATATATTAGTATAAAAATGTATTTTAGTATATGCATACCTATACATAACTATATGTATAAATATATGAAATTATGATAAATATATATACATATATGTATAAAAATAAGTTTGTACTATACGTGTAACTATATTTATAATTATATGTATAAAAAACATACATCATAATGTTTAACTAAATGTGTATACTATATATAAATATGGTGTATAACTATAAAAAACTCTATATAAATAAATATAACTTTATTTTAAATCATGTATACATATATGTAAATCTATATAATTGTTTATAACTTTGTATACATTTATTTAAATTTACTTATAACTACTTGTATGCATATATCTATATATAATTATATGTTTAACTATATATAACTATTTATAACTACATTTACTAATCCTAACATATAATTATATATGGGATAATACTAATTTGTTTCACTAACTTGAAATTAAATGGCAAACGATATAATATCAACAATATGTAAGCACATAGCATGAGAGTGTTCGTTGATCAGGCTCATATATGGTATAATACAAATAAGAGTCGTACACTTATCTAATCCTAGCTCTTGGACCTTAGGCTCAATATGAACTCATGTATTACAAAAGATGTAATATCTGTATACAAATAAGGGTTGTGCTTCTAATTCACCTATCTCAGCAATGGTTGATGAGGCGGTTGAACAACAAGCAATGGAAACAAATGAACGTATTGTAGTTATAGAGACTAAAATGAAAAAGAAGGAAGAGTCAGATATCTTATTTGAAGGAATAAATATATGAAATTAAAGAATTGAAGGTTGAGAAGTATACTAATTTCATGGAAGAAATAGCAAGAAATTAAAGAAATGAATTATGAGATAAAAGAAATTATGAATATAACGCAACAGCAGATGTCCTATATGAAGTCATAGTTAGTGTCATTGGAGCAACATATAGAATTTCGAGATCCAGCTACGAAACCTCAGAGGAGAGGCTAGTATTCCCTACAAATTATGAGGATGATTTCATATGAGAATTATTTCTGAATTGTTATTATTTTTGTCTATGTAGCAAATAATTATGATATTTTTTTGTAAGTTTCAATTTTTTTTATTATGGTTTTGTTTTTTACTTTTCTGATTAACCTAATTATGAATCTTTCTAGGACACATTATGTGAGACACACGAAAAAATTCTGATTCAAAGTATTCAGACATTGCCATGGTCCTTCCAATGAATGAGTCCCATATTTACCAATTTCAGTTTTATCAAAAGGAGGACTAGCTTATTTTATCTTTATTATTCCAATACATTTTATTTTTGCACTCTCTTTCTCTCTAAACATAATTGTTGGACATCTTTTGGATTTTGTTGAATCTGTATGAAAATCAACTTTAATTTGTGTTTGTTTATGTCTATAATAATTGTCCCCACACACCCAAGAATATGTTTGTGTGTCTCCGAATTTTTTGGGTAGAGTTTTAGACTATTATGGGTAAGTAAAAGCCTATATTCAGCAGCGGAAGCAGCGGCAATGGTGGCAACAGCAATAGTGAGGCTACAGTGCCAGCGGCAGTGGCAGTGGTGGTAGCAGCAACACTATAGAGGCGGTGGTGACGGCAGTACCCACAGTGGGTAGTGGTGCCAGCGTCGATAGTGGTGCCTGCGACGGTAGTGGTGCTAGCAATGGTAGCAGCATCAGAAGTGACAATAGTGGCAGTAGCAGCAGTAATGACAGCCATGGTAGGCAGAAAACAGTGGCAACGGCAACAGTGGTAGCGGTGGCAGCGACAGTAGTGGCGGCAGTAGCAGCAACAGCAACAGCAATAGCAGTGGCAACATAGACAGCCATGACAGTAGTAGCAGGAGTAGTGGCAGTAGTAGCTTGCACTAGTGGCAGCAGCAGTGACAGCGAGAGTAGCAGCAACGACAATAAATACTGTATATACGTATGTATATAGTCAGTATAGACGTACACATAATACTACAATATTTTATGTACATATATACTGAGTATGTATGTACTCAATATATATGTACACATAATACTACAGTTTATATTACGTATACTGTAGTAATATAAGTACGAGTGAAATGCTAGTATATATGTACATATTTACTACAGTAATATATATTTATCAAAACATAGTTTTTTTTAATTTATTTTGATTTGATTGAATGGTTTAAATTTTTTATAGATATGGTACCGCATTGTTTCCCATATGAAACTTGTACAAGTGAAGGTTTTTTCAACATACATGAAGCACCGTAACTCGGATAGCTTTTTCATAGTAGAGAGTTGGTAATCAAAGGAGCAGAGTGAGAGAAAATAATGTCAATGTATGGATAGATTATACTTATGCACAGTCGGTAGATACATTTATTTATAAGATATAATATAATTTTGTTATTTTTTTGTTTTAGTTATTTAAAATATTGTATTAGAATAAGTTATTAAATGAATTTTTTTTGTGTAATTAAAAATTTTCATTTATAGTTTCTGTTATTATTCAATTTAATATACAAATATTAAATTATTTTATTAAATTTTTGTTGAAGCTGTATGCCAATCAACTTTACTATGTGTTTATCCGTGTCTATAATAAATGTTTTTATATATATGTGAATATGTTTGTGTCTCTCCGAATATTTTGGGTAGAGTTTTAGCCTATTATAAGTATGTAAAAGCCTATATTCAGCAGCATAAGCAATAGTAGTGGTTGCAATAGCGGTAGTGATGGCAGCGGTGCCAACAGTAATGGTACCGGTGGCAGCGGCAGCAACTACAGTGGTGGTGGTGACGGTAGTGGCCCCAGCGGCAGCGGTGGCAATGGTGCGAGTAGTGGCAGCAGCGACAGTTGTGGCAGTAGTAGCAGCAGCAGCGGCAATAGTGGCAGTGCAGTAGTGTCAGTATGGCACCAGCAATAGTGGCGGCAGTAGCAGCAGCAGCAGAGTAGCGGTAGCAGTGGCATCACCGACATCCATTGCAGCAGTAGCGGAAGTAGCGGTAGCAGTGACGGCACTAGTGGCAGCATCGGTAGTGACAACGGGAGTAGCAACAATGGCAACAAATGTTGTATATACGTATGTATATAATCAGTATATACGTACATATAATACTATAGTATTTTATGTACATATATACTGAGTATATATGTACTCAATATATATGTACACATAATACTATAGTTTATATGTACGTATACTGTAGTAATATAAGTACGAGTGAAATGCTAGTATATATGTACATATTTACTACAGTAATATATATTTATCAAAACATAGTGTTTTTTAATTTATTTTGATTTGATTTAATGGTTTAAATTTCTTATAGATATGGTACCACATTGTTTCCCATATGAAACTTGTATAAGCGAAGGTTTTTTCAACATACATGAAGCACCGTGACTCGGACAGTTTTTTCACAGTAGAGAGTTGGTAATCGGAGGAGTAGAGGGAGAGAATGAAACGTCAATGTATTGATAGATTATAATTTATGCACAGTCGGTAGATACATTTATTTATAAGATATAATATAATTTTGTTATTTTTTTGTTTTAGTTATTTAAAATATTGTATTAGAATAAGTTATTAAATGAATTTTTTTTGTGTAATTAAAAATTTTCATTTATAGTTTCTGTTATTATTCAATTTAATATACAAATATTAAATTATTTTATTAAATTTTTGTTGAAGCTGTATGACAATCAACTTTACTATGTTTTTATTCATGTCTATAATAAATGTTTTTATATATATGTGAATATGTTTGTGTGTCTCCGAATTTTTTAGGTAGAGTTTTAGCCTATTATAAGTATGTAAAAGCCTATATTCAGCAGCATAAGCAATAGTAGTGGTTGCAATAGCGGTAGTGATGGCAGCGGTGCCAACGGTAGTGGTAGCGGTGGCAGCGACACAACTACAGTGGTGGTGGCGATGGTAGTGGCCCCAGCGGCAGCGGTGGCAATGGTGCGAGTAGTGGCAGCAGTGACAGTTGTGGCAGTAGTGGCAGCAGCGGCAATAGTGGCAATGGTAGCAGTGCTAGTGATGGCACCAGCAATAGTGGCGGCAGTAGCAGCAGCAGTAGTAGCGGTAGTAGTGGCAGCACCGACAGCCATGGTAGTAGTAGCGGAAGTAGCGGTAGTAGCGACGGCACTAGTGGCAGCATCGGTAGTGACAACGGGAGTAGCAACAATGGCAACAAATGTTGTATATACGTATGTATATAGTCAGTATATAAGTACATATAATACTATAGTATTTTATGTACATATATACTGAGTATATATGTACTCAATATATATGTACGCATAATACTACAGTTTATATGTACGTATACTGTAGTAATATATGTACGAGTGAAATACTAGTATATATGTACATATTTACTATAGTAATATATATTTATCAAAACATAGCTTTTTTTAATTTATTTTGATTTGATTGAATGGTTTAAATTTTTATAGATATGGTACCGCATTGTTTCCCATATGAAACTTGTATAAGCGAAGGTTTTTTCAACATACATGAAGCACCGTGACTCGGACAGTTTTTTCACAGTAGAGAGTTGGTAATCGGAGGAGTAGAGGGAGAGAAAGCAACGTCAATGCATTGATAGATTATACTTTATGCACAGTCGGTAGATACATTTATTTATAAGATATAATATAATTTTGTTATTTTTTTGTTTTAGTTATTTAAAATATTGTTTTAGAATAAGTTATTAAATGAATTTTTTTTTGTGTAATTAAAAAATTTCATTTATAGTTTCTGTTATTATTCAATTTAATATAAAAATATTAAATTATTTAATTAAATTTTTGTTGAAGATGTATGAAAATCAACTTTAATTTGTGATTGTTCATGTTTATAATAATTTTTTTATATATCTGTGAATATCTTTGTGTCTCCAAATTTTTGGGTAGAGTTTGAGCCTATTATAGGTATGTAAAAGCTATTATCAGCAGCAGTAACGGCGGCAATGGTGAAAGCAGTAGTAATGACTGCAATGGCAGTATCGGTGGTAGTAGCGGCAGGTGGTGGTAGCAAGTAGCGGCTGCAGTGGCAGTGGTGGTAGTAGTGGTGGCGGCGTAGTAGTAGTGTGGTGGTGGCAACAACAGTGGTGGCGATGACATCGGTCGGAGCGGTGGAAGCGGTGGGCTGCAGCAGCAAAATATCAGCGGTAGCAGCAACGGTAGTAGCAGTGGCAGAACCGGAAGTAGCGGCAACACAAGAAGCAGGCAACACCGAAAGTGTGGTAGTGGTGGCAGTGATGACAATGGCAGTGGCGGTAGCAGCTGAGGCAATGGCAAGCAGCAGCA